>JARQST010000367.1:349785-367323 GCA_030142225.1 Pachycephus smyrnensis
ATGACACGTATGCCTTGCTAGAACCTCATTGTTTTCGATCTGTCAAAAAGCACATCGAACTCGTGGACCGACTATACTTATTCAGGATATATATGTATTAAATATCATACATAAGGATACGTGTTTTATCCATATCTCGAGTTCCATAGATTTCGATTGGATATACTAATAATTGTGTATCTGTATTAGCGTTGACTGAAGAGATAAATAGATTGGGTATCTTATGGGATATGGTGACACGCGAGCCTGGGTGTAGCGGAAACCTACAAATGAACTTTACCCATGGAAATGCTATATATAGATATATATATTCTATATATCAGAATTGCCAGGCACAGAATACACGGGCATGTCTAGTTTATTTATAGTCTATATAAGAAAATGTATCATCGGGGCCAAATTCCTATGACTTTCAATATAAAAGAGTCCCATAAATTATATAAATTTTACTCGTTTATCCACTGTAGATACAATAATAGGTATAGTATCTATACATATATACTTCAATTAAAATTAATCTTCTTGCCAATAGACAATGGACCTTGTCTTGGATGGCGAGACGGGCCCAACAAACCATACCAGTGGCTGCACTACAATGAGACTCTGCTTAGAGCAAGGAACCTTGGCTCGGGTCTTCTTTCGTGCGGGCTCGCACCAGGACCAACGACCCTCGTTGGTCTTTATAGTCAGAATTGCCCTGAATGGATTCTGACTGAACAGGCTTGCTACACTTACTCCCTGGTCGTAGTGCCTTTATATGATACTCTTGGCCCCGATGCATGTGCCTACATCATCAACCAGGCGGAAATCAGTCTAGTCGTCTGCGAAGATGATAAGAAATGTAATTTGCTGCTCGACAAAGCACCAAGGTGTGCGGGTAATTTTTAAAAGAACCCTCTTTTTACTGAAGTTAAACGCGGGAATTTTAATTGCACGTATTTTGGATAAACGCAAGGTATAATAAAATTATTAACCCCTTTGAGTGTTACCCCCAGTATACTCGGGGTAAATATTATTGAAGTACTATAAAGTAGAACCGCAAGGGGGTTAAAATCAAAAGCATAGACTTTAACCTCCCAGAAGATAAGTGGTATAAATCAAAAATTGGCTGCTCCTTAAAGTAATATCATCCACAATTATTGTTAAATGTTACGTGTGTCTTGAACAAAGAAAATATTTTTTAATCTTTACAATACAACAAAATTTTAGTAGATGCAAGACGTTATCTTATAAATTTGTTTGTTTGTGATCTTTAAAAAATTTATAAAATTATAAAACAAACTCGAACAAATAATCGTGTCATTTTCAATAAAAGAAAGTAGCAAAACATTAATCGTTCCTACAATTCTTCTTCGCAGATGTTTGCGAAAACTAATCGTAATAAAGGAGACAAGACCCGCGACGAATCAGAGAGCGAAGAACCGCGGTGTGGAATTATTAAGGTTCGAGGATGTTGAACGTCTTGGCTCCCAGAGAGATCATCCTGAGATTCCACCAAGGCCCACCGATGTATGCACAATTTGCTACACGTCCGGTACCACAGGAAATCCGAAGGGCGTTATGCTCACTCACCAGAACGTAATGGCAGGAGTCTGTGCCGTTATTCTTCAACTAGGCGATCATAAGCCCACAGCTTCCGACACGATGATCAGTTTTCTACCTTTGGCTCACATGCTCGAAAGATGTTGCGAGAACGGCATGTACATGGTGGGCGGTTCTGTTGGCTTTTACAGTGGTGATATCAAACGGTTGTCTGAAGACATGAAAGCTCTCAGGCCGACTGTTATGCCTGCTGTACCTAGATTACTCAACCGCCTGTACGACAAGGTAGGTTTCAATCTTATCAACAATAAAAATTCAATACTATGCACATATAGCATAACAAAATGAACCCGACAGAATACTTCTGTATTCATAATTTTTTAATACATGCCTGCTCATTATGTATTATTATACATTGATATCAACTCATTTAAATTATTCAATCATTTTATTTGAGGACTGCACCAACTGTATCAATGGATAACTAAAAATAAATCAAAGAATGTTAAATCTTTCTTCATTGTACTGGTTTACTACTATATTATATTCTGTGAATTACGTAATTACCAGTACAAATAGTATGAACGAATGATGTCGATAATTCTCGAAGCTCCATTTAGCAACTTTGTTTAAATTACAAAAACTGATGATTTGATTCACTAGTGGGAACGCCTCCAAAACTGTACATTCACGAGATTCGCGTTTTCACTCCGGAACATTCGAATGCCTGTCCAATTATAGTTGCTCAAGATAATAGTCGTGCTGCGCAATGTCGTTAATGTGCCAACGACAGATGCGATAGAAAAACTGCTGCCATAATCCCAGCAGGTGGATGAATTCTTGGTGACTCATTTTATCTTGGATGATCTTGACAACAGGTCAATGGGTTTGTTGGTACTTCCGTATTTCCTCAACTGATAAGAAAAATAGGTTGTACAAGTTGATCTGTCAGACGTAAAGCCGTTCTATTTATCAGTAATTAGTAATTACCACAGGGTATAATATAATTGGCACTTTGTATATCCTTGAATAGAAACATTGGCACATTGAAAGTATTAATTTATTTTTTATCACAACACGAACTATAGATCAAATATTGTGTTATATTGCGCTATTAGTGATATCTATAATTGGTAATGTTTCAGGTTTCAGCTGAACTGCAAAGTTCATTCCTAAAAAGAATTTTATTCAACATGGGCTTACGAGCGAAGGAGTCAGAAATCAAGAAAAGCATAATAAGGAACAACAGTTTCTGGGACAAAATTGCTTTCAAGAAAATCCAGGATAGTATGGGTGGTAGACTACGGCTTATGGTGGTTGGTTCGGCACCTCTTGCTGGGAATGTATTAACCTTTACCAGGTGTGTCCTTGGGTGTCTCGTCGTCGAGGGTTACGGTCAAACAGAATGTTGCGCTCCCATCACGCTTACTGTCCAGGTTTGTTACTGATAATACTACAACTCAACACATATTTTCTCATTGCAATCATACTTTTCTGCATTTTATAGATCTCTTTTCAATTAAGTAGATTTTTAGAGTGCTATACTTACGTAAGGGTTAAATTCTCAAAACATTCATGCATGACTGAATTATTAATACTGATTTTACATCTGATTTTTTAAATATAAGTTTAAATTTTACGAACGAACTTTTTCAAAAACGTTTACTAATTTGTCTACTAATTCAGCTAACCGCTCAGCAAGGGCAACTTAATTGTAATATAACTGTTATACTATAAAATTTTACCAATTTACATATGTATATATGAACCTGTTGTATAGGAATCATAACTGAAATACACCAAATATTATGTATTTCATGTCTATCTTGTAGAAATATAGCAATATATCTATTCTGCTATGCATGCAATTTTATAAATTATGCATTACAAACATTATATTATTTAATTTGCTACGTGCTGTACAGTATCATCACATAATATCAATTGTTATATATTTTGATTGTTTACAACGAGGTTAGCGCTCCATTTCGGAAAGTAATGCAAGTAGAGTGCAAGAAAAGATGGCGTTTGAAATTCGATTAAGTTTTCTACGTTTTATGTTCCCACATGATCATACCAGAAATACTGAATGGCTACCTCGACTTGATTCGTATGAAATGGGCCACGAGCAGAATTAACTTCGCATATCGCTATTCTTAGAGCTCATTAGCTCATCAGTATTGGTGTAAACATTCAGAGATACGGGACATTCGCAACACACATTGCAGTTACAGTAAGGCAAGCGAATGTCGTTTCTACATCCTGAGTGTGTCTTGAATGAAACGTCAAAGTTACATGTTTATTGGGACAGGTACAGTGGAAAGAACTATGCATAACTTTTGACGAATTCGCAAAAAAATTAAAATGTTTATAACAAGTCTGCCCACTCCGCAACATTTTAGCAAAGTTTTAATTAAGATAAGAGCATGAATTGAAAATTACAATTGATAATTGAATCCACGTCCAAAAAATAAACTTAATTTAAGGAGCTATTTAAGTTTGTTGTTTTATTAGTCCTGAGTAAATAGCTTTCAAATATTTGCATTTTTTCTAAATGGCGTTTACATTGGCCAGCTTTGAAAAGATGGGACACCCTTATGGATAACAGCCGTTGAGTTCTAAATGGGAACTAGTCAATAAACGTTCCATAAATAAACCACATATTTCACCACCCAGCAGGCGGACTTTGAAGTATAACTGAAAAATAAACATCAGGAAAGCTCCATACGCTGGAAGTGGATTTATTACTTTCTTGTTATATTCAATTACTTTTAATCAATTTTCAATTCATTTCTATCAACTCGAAATATGTTCGTTAACAAAGCCAATATATATTTTTCATAAAAACAGAATTTTTGTTTGCCTCCTTTTTTTAAAGATATTTAAAGCATCTAGAGTTTCAATTTGAAGTTTAGAATTCGCGGTATAGTACGTTAAGTTTGGATTCAAAATGAATTCCATGATTTGTAATTAAATGCGACTTTTATAAGGCATTTATGAGGTATTACAACTCAAACAACGCGAATAATAGATTCCGCGTTGTAACCATCTGAACTATACGACGTGTAGGTTACATTTAGAATCGCAGCATTTCAGTAATGGTTCGCTAAATGGTACTTTGTCAAGCACTGTTAAGCTTCTGTTGATCTTCACTGCAATGACCCGAAATAACCCACGCTGTATACAGTGGTGAGCAAAAACAAGCATCGGTTAATTTTATTATTCAAACGCATATAATGGTATGTTACACTTAGACTCTAATATAAGGAAATATAAAATATTACACGTGTTTGAATAGAAAAATTAACCTAGAAACCTTCTAAACGAAGGCCTGCCCAATAGAACAAAATTCTCATACTAAAGTATGTTTGTTTTAACATATATATAGAGTTTTTAGCGAAGTATCTTGATTGGGGATCCATTTTTTAACCGTTAGGCCAACAAACCCCCTTACGGACTCCCCTCCTTTACAATTCATTGTACTTCGGTCTTCTTGTTATACGAATATTTTTGTCTCCCATTATGTGTATACATCAAATAGAGTATTCGTTTCTAATAAAGCGCGCAAGAAAATAACGGAGCACTCATTGGTGGCAAAAATAAAAAATTAACGTATAGAAAGAATCAAAATGTTTCTGTTATTAAGTTTCGTAGACTACGTAAAATATTTCTCAAGTTAATTATTATTTTGTAGAACATCAGACCTTGCTATATTGAAGAAAAGCTTCAAAAGTATCAATTTAAATCCATAATATTCGTTATGGCACACATGACAAAGGAAACCTGATTGGAACAGCAATTACGTACTTGATATTAGAGGAAAACAATTTTTCAGGAAAACATGCAAAACATTTGGCAATATTATTATATATTTGAAATACAAAATCTCACGAAGGCTTATTCCTATGATATATACAATTGTTCAATGTTCCTGTCCAGATCATTTATCAATCAAGTATGATTAACATCTGAAGAAGACGTCAAAAACATTAGCTCTAAATAATAAAACATTACGCAAGAGCATTATAATATATTCACTAGAAGCGTAACTCTTGGTTCTTCATTAAGTTTATATTTAACATGGAAAGTAATAATTTTGAAGTGGCACTCAAATATTGCTGTTCGTACAGCCAAACCTGACTGAAGCAAAAGAAGCTTTTCGTAAAATCATGAGATCAAAATAAATGTAGGTCTCGAATTTCGATTATATAAAATTACGCGAAAAAAAAAACAGTTAGAGACGTTCCTGTTCTACGAATTGAGTCCTTGTGCACTTATTGCATTGGTCGATATTTTTACAATGTAAATAATCGAACGTGCCAATTGAGGTGACTAACATTCGAATGACATACACACGTGGTTTCTATTTCGAGCGTAAACTCTGTCGTTGGTGCGAAACAATAAGTATACTCTAAGTATAACGAATATGCAAGTATATTTATGTTGGCTTCAAAAATAAAAAACAAAGTATGAGCACGTGTTGAAGAACACATCTTATGCTTGATATTGCTGTAAACGTATTAACAAGTGCTTTTAAAATTATACAGGGAGACCACGTGCCTGAACACGTAGGACCACCAGTAGCCTGCTGCTGCGTAAAATTGGTTGACGTCCCTGAAATGGAATATTTTGCTGTGAGCAATCAGGGCGAAGTTTGTGTCAAGGGTTCGAACGTGTTTGTGGGCTATTTCAAAGATCCGGAGAAAACTGCAGAAGTCGTTGACGAGCAGGGATGGCACCACACTGGTGATATTGGAATGTGGCTTCCGGTAATTTTCTGGCTTTCAGATAATTTAAAAATTTTTTTAAATTTTCTACAACATCCATTTATACATTTTCAGCATACAATTTCTGCAGTTTATAGGACTCGGAAATTATTCTGTATTCAGAAAAATTTTGTAACCACGTTTGCGTATCATATATCTTAAAAAAATTCCTTATCATTTTTCACATAAGAAATCTTTTGTCATTTTTTTCGATACCTTGATGTTATTTGTAGCACTTCCCCGACGACAATATTTGTACTATAATCATTCTTCATGAGTGTTTCATACATATTCCTTTTAATTAAAACTGTTTTGTAATTGTGAAGAATATTTAAAAAAGGAAAACGTTCCATTTTTTACATTTTCTCCCATTAGACATAACCAAAAATTCACAAATAATAGTTGTGGATATTATTTGATACTGAATATGGTAGCACTCAACATTTAGTTTTTGTCTTCCAGAACGGAACGCTGAAGATCATCGATCGCAAGAAACATATCTTTAAACTCTCGCAGGGCGAATACATTGTCCCTGAGAAAATAGAAAACATTTACATTCGTAGTCAGTATGTGCACCAAGTTTTTGTACACGGGGAATCCCTGAAATCCTGTGTGGTGGCAATTGTTGTACCGGATGTCGACGTGGTCAAATGTTGGGCACTGGAGAACAAAATTCCGGGAACATTGAGTGTACTTTGTGCAAATGCAGAAGTCAAGAGGCTCATACTCGATGACATGCTCGCTTGGGGCAAAGAAGCAGGACTCAAATCATTTGAACAGGTTCTTAATTTTTTAATTTAACAGCCAACGTGTTTGTTGTATATTATATCTATTCTATTAATATGCTGAACGTATATAATGTTTAAATTTATCGTCATAATTTGTGTCTGTATACGACTATCAAAATTTCATCAATTACTTATCGAATCTATAGAAGTACTTATTTTTATAATAAGAAATAATGATTATCACTGTTCCACAGGTTAAAGATATCTACTTACACCCAGATCCATTTTCGGTGCAAAATGGACTACTCACGCCGACACTGAAAACAAAACGACCTCAACTGAAGGCGTACTTCAAGCCCCAACTGGAAGATCTTTACCAGCATCTAGATTAATCAGAGTGCTAAACAACGAGCTCTTTCTTTCTATATCTAAGTATTTCTAAGCACTCATTCGAGTTTTTTTTCGGCTCCTCTTCTCTATTTCAAACACACTCTTAATCTTTCTCTCGTCAGTCACTGCACCATTTCGCCGATTTTCACTTCGTCCATCGAAAATACGTTCAATCCTTTCGGTACTTTTATTGTATCATTTCCACTGATATATAGTTCTCTATGGAAACACAACAAATAAGGTATTAAGGTAACTGATGATATTATGGACATTAAACATGTTATTATTAGACTCGGGTCCTTTATTTCAATAAAACATTTCGCCTTTCACGATTCCTTATATTATATACAGTTTCCTTATTTTGTATCATTACTATTTTTAGTTTCATTGTTATTTTCAATATCAGCAATGTACGGGAAATTCGGCCAACAGTGTGTAATAGTTTGAAAATACGTAACGGGTAGATTATTAATAACGGAAACGTAAAATATATTTTATTTAATCATCGAACAATTTGTTCAAAATTTTAAGCAGCTTGTTTTCTCCAAATTGATTGCATTGCTCGGTAATAATAAAGTATTTAACAAAAGATTAAAACTTATTCTCCTACTGTTACTTATTTCTTGTTTTAAATTTCATGACACAAACACACAAGATACAAGAAATTTGCGTTTCAACAATTATCTCTTGTTCATCCTTTTTACTTTTATAGATCACTTGAGGCCAAATATCAGTTTTCCGATACTAATTCGAAATCTTGAAATTCATATCCCTTCGGTTCGATTCCTTTAATGCAGCTCAGTACGTGAACTCGGTTTATCTACAAAATGCAAGTATCTGGTTGGCTAATCTGGCAGTTAAACCGAGTTTAAAAAATGAACTGTAGAAGGATTCGAGCTCCAAAGATACTTGCCACGTTTTATATTGAAGGTAACCAAAGACTTCTAAGCGGTGAAACTCAACGGGTAACTTTCCGATAACTCAGTTAATAAATAGTAAAAATTTGGTCGAAATGCATCTTTTGAAACTTGATATCTGTTTATAATTTTCTTAATAGCACAATTCTAATATCGACATTTTAAAAACGTGTGAAGCTTACAAGCGTGAAAGGCAACAGTCTTCGAATCATTATACATTTCAGTAGCTTTGATCAATACCATTCATAAAACTTTTTCATTTCGGATAATCTCATACAATCGAACTTGACAACTAATCACTCTTCATTAATTCTAGTTCTTAACGAATAAAATAGTTACACGGAATGATTTTCAAAAGTCTGTAATTTCAAGGATCTTATTGTAGCTCTGTTTCACACCTCATGGCTTGGTACATAGCATTTACTATATTAAATAACAACAAACATACGAGTAAGGATAAATAATACATAAGAATTAAGTTCATGATTATGATTAGATTCTGAACGCACAATGAAAGACAAAAAATAACATGTACTTTCTATTAGCTGTGAAATGTATTTACGTAATACTGGATAATTCAAATTCTGTATAAATATGAAATATAGAACATGCATCGTCAATTGAGTATGTGAAAATGAATGAAATAAATATTTCCTTTACATAGGTATAACTATAAGAAGAAGGCGCAACGACAACGACCCATAATTTACACTAATAGTTAAAATAAAACATATTTTGCGGCTATTAATATGCAAATTTTAGAAAATCGAGTTGTCTGCTCTAAAATATTCAGTTCTAACTTGCAAAAGTTAAGGATTTTGTTAATTCCATTAGAATATTAACCCTTGGATCTAAAACTGTAATATATCACAAAACAAGCCACGATAATGAGGGCCAAGGCTACAAGTGCTAAGATAAGTCTTTGCTGCAGAGCACGGACGATCATTCCTGTGAGCAACCGGGATCCGCGACCCAACTCAGCATCCGTTTCGCGTAACTGCACAAAGTATATACGAGTATAATAATGTACACATAATACATATATCAAATACTTTATAAAGAGAGGTAAAAAAGTATTAAAAAGCACACGTTGCTAAGCGTGCACTCAAATTTATTTCAAGGTGCAGTGTTCACAATATAATGTATTAAAAATGACAAATTCGCACTTCGTCGCGATACTAAAACGTCGTACCTGAATCGGGATTTATATGTCTAACCGTAAATAGTACGAAGAAATGTTTTAAACTCGAAGGAAATTCACGATGCATATTTTTGCTATATAGCAGCCTTGCAACGTTTAAATTATTAGAGTATACAATTAAATTATTCCAGTAACAAAGAATAATTGTGATTTTTATGTCACCTGAGATATAAAAAATTTACAAGAAAATGTAGCTATTGTACTTTAGGGACTTGAATATCATCATTTTTTTGCATAATAACAGGTACAGTTCAGAATGTTTGTATTATGATCTATAATTGTTTCAGATGATCAAAGTATGGAATCCCGCTGTCTAGGCTATGTGTATCAAGTTTTCAGAAAAACTTTGATATCAGTAATTTTTTATTCTTAGATTCTATATTCTCAGAAGGGCAAGTATTAAAAACATTTTTATAGATCCTCAATTCATAGTTAAAGTATTCCTACATACTTTGCATAAGATAGAGAAAAATAGATATCAGAATGAGATTTAAAATACTTGCTTTACAGATGAAAGTCGGTCAAAATTTATTTATTTCTGTATGGCAAAATGATTTTAGTAGAAAATAAAAATAACAAAAATACATCAGCAATTAACTAAGAGATATGTAGGCAAGAATTCCTCTTGTCAATCGGAATATTTCCAATTCACTGCCCTATTTGTAACCATTCTTATTTCTTTGTCAAACACATATAAAAAAACGAACGAAGATAAAAACAATGTTGCCTCTAATCATATAAATTTCGGAACATATCCATAGTAGGTTTTACTGAGTACATCTTGACTACATATATAAAATTTGCAGAAAAAATTAAGATTTAATAATAAATTACAAAAATAATGTACAATATGTAAATCTGCCATATATTGTACAACTTTTTCTCTTGAATATTTTTACATAAATATGTGTACCTTCAACAATTTAGATTGAAAAAGGAAAAGGAATAATCATAATAATTTTGCTTCAATGGCAACTTTTTATTTAAATCAAACAAATTAGTAATTTAATATCTAAATGAAAAAATTAACTTACCCGTCCTCTGCTTCTCTGGATTGTTTCTCTCTGCTCATGAAGGTCTTTAAGTACCTGGGAGCCAATCTCTTCCGTTTCAAGAACCATTCGATACCCATTTTGCAAAGTTCTTCCAGTACGATCTATTCGTTCTGATGTATCCAATAACCTTCTTCTTTGGTCCTCCATAATACCACTGTCCCAGTTTTCTTCACCCCCAACATCAATGGTTTCATCTTTGGGGTTCCTTGCAGACTGAAATTCTTGTGCTAACCGTTTTAATTCTGCTCTATGGCTTTCTACTCGACCACCAAGTCGATCCCTAGCTGCACCAGCCACTCCGCGTACCTCCAATTCCATTTGCTCCAACTAGACAAATAAATAATTTTATCAACAATAAATTGAGAATGTATCTATTAATAATGAATATAATATAAGGCATAAATATTATTTTTTTGTAGAACAAGAAATTGATTAAATTACTGAAATAGTAAATATTTAAATGGCTGTAACAGATGCAGTTAAATTATTAGCTATTTGTACTATAGTAAAAGCACTCTCAGCAATCATAGTGCAATAGTTATGGATTAACAATATTTTTTCCTTTAAATTTACAATTAATATAACAAGTAGCATAATTTGAAATACATATATTTTAAAATAAATAAAATCAATCTAATTCAAGGTAAAAATATTAAAAATATATATTAATTTATTAGCATGAAATTTAATATTTTAGTTGTAATATTCTCTACATTAATATTGCATATTCATATTCTCAAACTACTAACTTGACGTAATATTAAATATAAATATAATATGTGAAAACAATCTCATGCTCAAGTCTATGAATATGGTAAAAAGTAAAGTATGTTTCTATGAGAAATCATTACACTATTTTCTTTGAACAAAATAAACCTTCATTAAATGAATAGGAAATGTTTGAAGTAATGTACATTCAAGATATCTTAAATACACTAGAAATAAATCACAAAACAGTAGAATTATGTGATAAAAAGCAGCCACTGAGATGCCAATGTAAATATTTTAGTAAGGAAGTAAGTACAGTTTGATAGAAATAGTTACCAATTCTTGGGCTTCTTCAACATGTCGATCAACATCTTGAACGAGCGCTCTTTTCTCACCTACAAATACATTAAACGTATCGATTATTGTTGTCTAACAATGCTACTAAATTGCAGACGAATATCCCGTCAAAAAATGTCAAGAAATATTATTTGATTCACCATTCAATAAACGTTTTTAAACGATCAATAAATATTTGTACTCACTACCGCTGAGAATCGATATCCGGCTGATTTTTGCTGTGATATCTGCTGTTAAAACTGCGTACTGTTGCTCGTAGTTGTCAATGAGCATTGCCATCTTGGCCACAGAAGGCCGCAGTTCCCCCATTGAATGCGTTTGGATTCGACACTGTTCGACACATAATAATACCACGTTCGCCAACATTTTCTGTAAGTCAAATTTTTTCCCCAGTATTTTTCTCTTCGATCACCTGTTGGTATTTGCAAATTAAGAGAATTCAATAATTTTAGAATTTCATCGAAATTAGATTCTTATAAGTCAATAAGAAATTCACTTCACTGGCAACCCCTATCACCTTATGTTTATATTTAAAATACCCTTCAAATATTATTAGAAAAGAAGACAAAGAGATATATCAATTCATTCTATTGTATTCATCCATAATCAATTGTTTTCGATTCGAATAGCAAAGTGAATTACTAATCCTGACATTAATACATATATACGCAGTATTGAAGGATTTAAATAAATGCGTTAGAACAATTAACTAATCTGCAACGAATGCAGGAAAGCAATAAATAACATATCTATACCTATAAAGTTACCCAATACAGAAATGAAGCATTGAATTCTAAAATTCATTATATTTACTGTATGCTTGTCCAGATGATTAAAAATATTACAATTTCAAATGGACAATCTGATATCCTTTGAATCTATATGTAAGAATTTTAATGAGTACTGAAACAGACAGGAGAAGAAATTATAATCATTCATTTCATGCGAAACATAAAGGCTGTTGATATCAAATTTTTTTACTTAAAAGGCCCTTTAAAAAGTAATTATTGTATTTCATAAATTAAACATATATATCACGAATATAATGAACAACACTTAGGGTACGTTTGAAAATTCACTGTGAGTACTGTATCATTTATGTCTATTTATTTGTATGCATTTAAGAGAGACATTCATTGAGAGAGAGAGACAGAGGCAGCGTTTTGGATCGTACCCTTAAATGATGATGTTGTAAATATAAATATTGTATAACATATCTTTCTAATATATTTCCTTAAAAAATATAATCAAATATGGATATATTCATACTCAATTATCATAGCTAAGCGTCGAAATCAAATCTAGAAACTTTTAGATTATTGGCAACCATGTGTAGCGCAGCCATAGAATTTCCTGAAGAACATCACTTCCTTTTCCGTTTGGCTCTGACAGAGGTTCGTGTGACTTTTTAATGGTTTTTAGAAATCTGTAATTCTTGAAACAATCACGCTATCTTGTACGATATTTGTAACTGTGAAGACTCTGGAATGTTTTAAAGTGCTTGTTATGTTGATATCTCTGGAACATTTTCAAATAAAAAACATTTATTTTGTAGATCCAAAATGGTGCAGCGGCTCACGTATCGACGACGCTTGTCGTACAACACAAAAAGCAACAGGAGACGTGTGTAAGTTTTCATATTTAATTTAATATTATCATAAATCATATCAAATTTGTAATTCCTATTATTCCACTATCCGCTACAAAATTCGTTATAAGGAAACATTGATGTTTACTTGAAAAAGAGGTTATGTTTTGGTTGTCGCTCCAAATCTTTTCATTTATCCACGTGTGTTAATTATATGTATGATAATCAGTAATTCTGACTATACGGTATAACAGTTATCATTTTTCCGTTTTTAATTGCGGTGACTGTTTCACATGTTACTGCAACATCACAAATTTGAGGAACAAGTCATTGTAATTTCATTTTTGTTTTTAACATCTTTACACTTAAGATGGTGCTATGATTTATCTTAAGTTGTTATATATGTAAATTTGTAATCTCAAAGTAAACCAGTTCATGAATTATTAGATGTTAATACCAAAATCTTTAAAACTTAATTTTTATTGTATAGTGTTCGTACTCCTGGAGGTAAACTGGTATACCAGTACCTGAAGAAGCCTAAGAAGATCCCCAGATGTGGTCAGTGCAAAGATAAGCTAAGGGGTATTCAGCCTGCGCGACCAATGGAGCGGTCAAGGATGTGTAAACGCAAGAAGACTGTCAAGCGTGTATATGGTGGAGTACTCTGCCACAAATGTGTAAAAGAAAGGTGAATATTATATATTATTTAAGTAATTATATTGGTTAAATACCACTTAAATTAAATTTACAGGATTGTCAGAGCTTTCTTGATTGAGGAACAGAAGATTGTCGTTAAGGTGATCAAGGCCCAACAAGCCTCAACAAAGGCAAAGAAGGAAAAGTGATCCGTACACATCTTTTAATTTAACATAAATAAAAAATTAAAGGAAAAAAACTTACCTTTTGTGTATGTTTCCTATGATGTGTTTCTTCCATTAAACATTACACAAAATTGAAAATATTGTATACCTATCTTGGTACAATGAATAATGTGAAACTTGTACATTATCAGAATTTCTTAAAATATTTTTATCTTAGTATTTGCCATTCCTTTTGCACACAAGTTCATCATCATAGATGATATAACTTGTAATACAACAGAAAGCTTACCTAATATTTTCATGGAATAAATCAAAAGTTTTAGCATATTTCGGTACATAGATTAATATTTTTTTAAATGTTTAGATAATTTCTGTCTCCCATATTTGTATTCTGTTTGGTAATCTCATTTTATGGTTTAGTACCACTAAGGCTATATTCTCTAACTTAATCAATTGTGATTATTAGTTTTCAGTCAATTAGATTGAGTGATTTTGGCCGATCGTAGAAGTCAGTCAATGTAATTAACAGAAAAATAACCCTGACCGTAACTAATTACGAAATACAGCCCAAGTTGTAGTATTCAGCCATTTTTAGGAAAAATAGCTCGTACAATCGCCATCGAAAAAGAAATAATTTTGTGCATGAGCTAGTTTGAAGCTAGAAATGATGGACATATGCAAATGCGACTGCTCCATCTGCACCCAGAACTGAACTGTAAATTCCAAACCGATCGGTTCAGCGGTACATTTGAAATTTTTAATACATAGTACATGTAACATGTTTTTCAGGTTTTTGCGTATGCGCCATTTTGAAATTGAAAATGTTGAACATCTACAAATATACTGTTTGATTTCCAAGTGAAACTCCAGTCATTCTCTAAATTTCAACCAAATTGCTTCTGCAGTTCATTGGAAAGTTTTAATATAAACATTTACCCCTGTATACACATCTTTTTTTGCAATGGTGATTGCATAATACACTCACACGTTTCATACGACCGTGTCTAAAAGCCGAAGTATATTTTGACGACGGTTTCTCAGTTTTATTACCAATAGACACCATTAACTACGTTTACACGTCGGTCTTATTCCAGTTATTACTGATTTAAAGGAATTGACAAATCACAGACATTTCTACTTCTAAGGATAACTAAACCGGAATAAGACCATCGTGTAAAAGTAGTCATTGATTTGAGAAATTCCGGAAGCCCAGGAATTTCATTTTTTTCCTTGTCTACCTCTAAATTTTTCCTTTGATACTTGGCCAACGTTAAGGGAGTATTACTCTCTAGAACTCTCGAAAAATCGATTTTTTTTGTTTGCATTTTCTTAAAGTATAGGGCCTCGAAAATGTGTCTGTAAAATATTTTAGCAAAATTCGTAAAATTGGGGAAGTTATAGAGGTTTGAACTACGTAGCACACAGTAGACGAATAAGTCAAAGCAGGTATGCTTCGGGTACGAATGGGACAATACGATCGTGCCTGCGAACTAGTGTAAATTATTAAACAAGACTTCTTTGAGAAAGAAGGTCCCCTTTTTGACCCCGGATTGGCTGATTAAACAGTAAGTATCAATCATTTGATTTAAACCTCATCAAAACGGTACGAAAATTTTAAACGCGTTTTTTCAAATCGGTACACACGATTTCTCGACAACCAATTGGCCGATTGAATTAAAATTTGGTATGCACCTTCTGTAAACGGATCTTAACTATAAAATTAACCCTTAGACCGAAAACCTGGGTCATTTTTGTCCAAGCCGATTTGAATTGTTCTAATAGGTCAAGAACTAGTCCCCACTTCGTAGTCGGCCCCACTCTTAAAAAAGTTTGAGGATAAGGGAAACCTTATGCGAACAGCCGCTCCCCTGCGTCAGTTTATACCTAAGAGTGGATGGAGTAGTCAAAATCAGGAGCGGACAAAATTGACCCACGTTTTCTTCGGTCAACGTAGACCTTTTATGATGGGCTTGGAATCGAAGGATCGTTTATGACCGCACGATATTTTTTCACAAAATTTCGTTTTTCTGGAATGTTCAACAATAAACGTTCTATTTTTTCTATATTTCTTCCAAATAATGATTTTTTATTCAGAAAATAATAATAAGGTATATATCGGTACCGTTGAAACATTCCGATTTTTCATGTTGCAAAATTAAGCATCCGGTTACAATTTTCCGATGTGGCGTATTGGTACATTTATTCCTTAATCTTTTAGCTTTAATTTTCCTTTTTTATTTTTTTCGGACGTTCCGTTCAAAAGTAATGATTATCCTTCGATAGCCATGCGGATCACGTATCTGATGCAATTTATATGCATTCAAAACATTTCAAAAATTTAATTCAGAACTTCTGTTTTATAGCGTTATAGTAGAAGGTTTTTTATCACGTTAAGCTAGTGAAAATCGCGCAGGACAAAAATGACCCAGGTTTTCGGTTTGAGGGTACCAAAAAAACAATTTCCGAGTAAGGGTTAATTTTGCAACCGTTTTTGACCGAGATTTGAACACAGGAATTACAGTTGATCGAATTGCCGACGAAACGAATGACCCATGGATGGGGACCCTGGGTTAATATGATCGTTCAAAATACAACGTTCGTGAGTACGATTGGATTTACAAAGTATAATGTATTCTTAATGTAGAAAAAATTTATCAAGGAATATGAAAAAAATCGCTTTGTTGGACCAACAGCGTAAATTTTTCAATTAAAAAAATATTTTGAAAACCGACTCTGGAATACATTTAGTAATAAAACGATTTTTTATACAATATTTTAACATACGGCTTCTAGCTTGTTAAAATCCAATCAAATAAGACTTTCAACCAGTTGTATCGTATGTGTTAGTTCTTACGTCTTACGGAATGACATTGTCTGACAGCCCTAAGGTCAGCCATCGGGATGTAGGGGAATAAGAGTTTTTAGAATCCTAATGCCTTCACTCTTACTCTTACGGGAATCTCCCAGCCTCGCGCGTGCTTACAATGTTTAAGTTGTTTGTATCAAAAAATCGGGAAGTGAATGTGAGGTTTGACTTGTTTTTGGTTTTTGTCTACACATTGATTTGGACAATAAACACGTGAAAAAAGAAATTTTATGAAAATGGTAATTATTTAGTCACAATGTGACGAGCTCATACCAGTGACGCATTGAGAAACGATTGTCTATACAAACTAACCTAAAAACGTGCAAAATACTGGCAAGAAATATAAAAAAGACGTAAGTACACATTTTTTCTTGAAATAATATACGTATATTGTTTCTGTGGGAGCATACATTTCTTAATGAAAGCTTTGTACGGTAGTACATATTTTTATTATAGGTTTAAGGGTGCTAGTCCATGGCACGCAATAGCACGGAACACGGAAATAGGAAAGGTTCAGTGGTAGTGGTAACCAATCAGCAATGTTCCGAAAAATTCGAACGCTCCTTTGCACAAGTTCTAATTTGTTACGTTGTTATTTC
>JARQST010000367.1:367423-383432 GCA_030142225.1 Pachycephus smyrnensis
TGCAAAGGAGCGTTCGAATTTTTCGGAACATTGCTGATTGGTTACCCCCACCACTGAACCTTTCCGATTTCCGTGTTTCGATTCCGTGTTCCGTGCTATTACGTGCCATGGACTAGCACCCTAATCCTTTTGACATTCTTTAGTAGTGTATGTATGTACAAACTTACGTAAACACATAGGTTGCGTTCCGATGTTCCGCTCAAAGCGTTACAAGTATCGTTGTGTCCCTGTTTATTTACATGCAATAGAATGAGACACAACCATGCCCGCAGCGCTTCGTCGGTCCTCGAGTTCAATGCGTTTTTTGACAGATCGAAAACAATGAAATCTCTAGCAAGTCACATGTGGCTCTGGATAAAATTTTCTCTACAAAGGGTACGTACCGAAATTCACTGCCAGTATTACGACTGTCATCGTGTCCCTGTTTAGCTGCATGCTATTGAATGAGACGCAACCATGCTCGCAGTTATAGCAGTGAATTTCAGAACGTATCCAAAGTGTACATATACACATGCATGGTTTTGCACTGAAAAATATTTTATTTTTCTATTTTAGCATATGTTTCCATGATTTTATGGAAAGCCATATGTGATTTGCTAAGGATTGTATTGTTTGCAAACTGTCAAAAAACACCTTAAACTCACGGATTGAGTATACGTAGTTTGACAATAACATTTTTTTCTAGGGTTAAAATGGATGAACTATCAAGGGCTGCAAGAAAAAGAAAATACACTAAAGATACGTCGGTAGAAACAAAAGAAAGTTGTGATGATGGAAGTAACGATAAGAAAAGTAACATGAATAAATCTAAAAAGCGAAAACAAAGTTTTTCTTTTAAAGAAAAATTAGAAATACTAAACAAACTAGAAACAGAATCCAAAGACTCTGTACTCAATGAATTTAACTTAAGTGGTCGTACATTAAGAAGATGGAAAATACGAAGAAAAGAGATTATACAGATGTGTGAGAAAGAGAATCTTAAGGATTTAAAAAAAAATAGGCCACCTAAGAACAAGGATGTTAATGATGCATTGTACATATGGTTCCTTCAAGAACGTGAACGTGGAATTTCAGTTTCTGGACCATTTTTGCAACAAAAGGCTTTGGAATTAAATGAAGAATTAAATGGAAACAAGAAGTTTAAAGCTAGTGAAGGTTGGCTGGAGAAATGGAAAGCTCGAAGAGGAATTCGATCACTAAGAATAACCAACAAAAAGTTATCTGCTGACAGAGAAACAGGAAATGAATTTGAAATAAAAACTCTAGCAAATATTATAAAAGATGAACCACTTACCATAGCAGAAATAATAGCTGAAAACGTGCAAGACACTGGCAAGAAATATGAAAAAGAGACGTGAGTACACATTTTTTTCTTGAAATAATATACATACATTGTTTCTATGAGAACATATATTTTTACAATCTCTTAACTCCATGAGTGTCAGGAAAAAAAAATTTTGTGGCCAAAAGTAATCTTGATAGTATAATGAGGTTTTAAGAGGATGTCTATAGACGTCCTTGACATTGGCAGTCCAGATGTTTATAGACGTTCCTGATACTCAAGAGCTTAATCACTTTAGTGTTCCTTAACTGACAACATGTCATTTTTGTAACACAACTGATGACACTGTGTATCTCAGACACTAGTATATTTATGTATTTTTTAAATATGTGACAATTTCCTTCAACTTGCATGACGTGACATTATTTCTAAGTTTAGAGGAAAGATGATCCAACAAAAATAATCATTAAATAATTAACATATAAATATGATAGTATAATTAAAGTAGCATTTTATTGGAAATTGATACATAAAGTACAAAAAAGCATGTGTTAATATGCTTGTGGTACACATATGCAAACGTTTAAATTATACCTTTAGGCATTACTAATAATGTAATAATAGTATTTTACAAAAAAAAATTACTTTTGAACTGTATAAAACGTGTTGAAATTTGCGCTGTGTCTCAGAGACATTGTGTTATCAGTTGAGGGTATGAAAGCTTTATATGGTAGTTGATATTTTTATTATAAATTTAACCTTTACAGTCTGGGCACATTTTTTTATAAAATTTACAGTTTTTAATATAGGTAGAAATTTTTTCTACATATTGGTAGGTTTATCGGCTAAACAAAAGAGACACGTCTTGCGCCACTATATTGGCTTCCCGGATTCTAAAGATTAATCTGTTTGATATTCTTCAGTAATTTACAAGTACACATAAACATATACGTTATGTCTAACAATAAAATTTGTTTCTAGAAATAAAATGAATGAATCATTAAGAGTTGCAAGAAAAAGGAAATGCACTAAAGATATGTTGGTAGGAACAAGAGAAGGTTGTGATAATGGAATTAATGATCAGAGAAGTAACACGAATAAGAAGCGAAAACAAAGTTTTTCTTTTAAAGAGAAATTAGACATATTAAACAAACTAGAAACAAAATCCGAAGACTCTGTACTCAATGAATTTAACTTAAGCGGTCGTACATTAAGAAGATGGAAAATACGAAGAAAAGAGATTGTACAGATGTGTAAAAAAGAGAATCTTCAGGATTTAAAAAAAAATAGGCCACCCAGAAACAAGGATGTTAATGATGCACTGTACATATGGTTCCTTCAAGAACGTGCACGTGGAATGTCAGTTTCTGGACCATTTTTGCAAAAAAAGGCTTTGGAATTAAATGAAGAATTAAATGGAAACAAGAAGTTTAAAGCTAGTGAAGGTTGGCTGGAGAAATGGAAAGCTCGAAGAGGAATTCGATCACTAAGAATAACCGACGAAAAGTTATCCACTGACATTGAAGCAGGAATCGAGTTTGAAATAAAAGCTCCACCGGTTATTATAAAAGATGAACCACTAACCAGAGAAGAAATAATAGCTAAAAACGTGCGAAACACCGGCAAGAAATATGAAAAAGTGACGTGAGTACACATTTTTTTCTTAAAATAATAATATACACTTATTGTTTCGATGGGAACATACACTTGTACAATCCCTTAATTACTATAGTTTAATTAAAAGCTTTGTATGCTAGTTGATATTTTTTTACAAGTTTAATCCGTTTGATATTCTTCAGTAATTTACAAATGAATATAAACATATACGTTACGTCTGAGAATACAATTTTTTCTAGGAATAAAATCGATGAACCGCCAAGAGTTGCAAGAAAAAGAAAATACACTAAAGATACGTCGGTAGAAACAAAAGAAAGTTGTGATGATGGAAGTAACGATAAGAAAAGTAACATAAATAAATCTAAGAAGCGAAAACAAAGTTTTTCTTTTAAAGAAAAATTAGAAATACTAAACAAACTAGAAACAAAATCCGAAGACTCTGTACTCAATGAATTCAATTTAAGCAGTTGTACATTAAGAAGATGGAAAATACGAAGAAAAGAGATTATACAGATGTGTAAAAAAGAGAATCTTCAGGATTTAAAAAAAAATAGGCCACCCAGAAACAAGGATGTTAATGATGCACTGTACATATGGTTCCTTCAAGAACGTGCACGTGGAATGTCAGTTTCTGGACCATTTTTGCAAAAAAAGGCTTTGGAATTAAATAAAGAATTAAATGGAAATAAGGAGTTTAAAGCTAGTGAAGGTTGGCTGGAGAAATGGAAAGCTCGCAGAGGAATTCGATCACTAAGAATAACCGACGAAAAGTTGTCCACTGACATTGAAGCAGGAATCGAGTTTGAAATAAAAACTCCAGCGGTTATTATAAAAGATGAACCATTTACCAGAGAATAAATAATAGCTAAAAGCGTACAAAACACCGGCAGGAAATATAAAAAAGAAACGTAAGTACACATTTTTTCTTGAAATAATATACGTACAGGGTTATTCACGAGAAACGCACCACCTAAATGTGGTGGAAATAATAGTTAAATATAATACGATAATAAATAGTGCATTAAAAAAAATATTAAAAATTTTTAAGACAAATCAATGAAATATTGCAGTCTTTTTTCATTTATCCGTCGATATAAATTCTTAGATTTCCTAATATAACATTAAACTTGTAAGTTCAGGAAGAATTTTAAATTAGCAATAGTCATTACCAATCCTAAGACTTAAAAATACTTATCATTGTCATGATAAAGTAAAATATATTTTTAAGTGATTCAAATCTTGTGAAGATTATTTACAGTTTTTCAGTTTTCATCATGTATGTGTATGTATAATTTTTTTTATATGATATAATAAAAAATAATGAAAAGTTCGGTTACAGTTGGCTTCCGAGTTGGAACCGCGTCTGGAAGTTTTAACTTGCCGACGTTTCGCAAGCATTACAGCTTGCTTCATCAGGGTTTGGAAGGCACTCCGATACTGCGAAACGTCGGCAAGTTAAAACTTCCAGACGCAGCTCCAACCCAGAAACCAAATGTAATCATATGAACAATGGCCGTGAAAGCCTCAAAACTGTAATGAAAAGTTTGTTAAAAATATTTTCAGCAAATGAAGAACTTTCAAAGGAAGAAGTAGTCTTACAATTAAGAAATATACATGATAAGGAAACTTCAACTCCATTTCACGAACATCCTGTTCCTAACCAATCAATAGAACCAAATGATTTGTCGTTCAATACGTGACTCATACAAACGTGCTTTCTTCCAGTAAAACTTATTAAAGTTTGTCAAAATTTATTTAATTTTTCAAACATCTATATATTTCTAATGTTTTTTGTTGATAATTAATAAAATTATTGAATTACTTTCATTTATAATAGTCTCTATAATTACAAAATTTACATACACACATATAAAAAGAACTACTAAATATGTACGTCAAAAATTTTGCAAAATTGTAGATTTTTCCTTGGCAAGATAAAGAGAGGCTGAACCATTTTCCCTTCTTGGCTTTTGTGGTGGAAAGCGCAATGGGCTATCAACCGAGATGGTCTCTTAAAAAGTGGCTACATAGACAGACTCGACTGTACATTTATTGCAGTGTAAAAGAATCCATCTTCAAATAAGACATAAGTCATTATTTATGTATGTGCCTACTGCAGGTTAAGGATTATCCAGGATCCTGTTTTAGACACTGCTACATGGATTCTTCTTTTAGATTTACCAGCATGTGTTGTAAATGGCCAATACTTGATAGAATAACTTCCACATCGGTACCGATTATTAGTAGTTTGCTCTATAGGTATGGATACGAATCAAACCCTTGCCTTACGATTTTTGTGGCGCCTACGTGTACCAAAGTCGGCTATTTAAATCTGGAATTTGACGGAGGAACGAAAAGAAAATTTTAGAATACTATTTTACCACGAGTGAGACTCGTCATTATAAAGCAAGGGATTCAAGATTTTTCGTCTATGTATTAAATTTGTATATCCTGCCTTCTTTTCCTTATGATTGCCTTCTCTAATGAGATATGTCAGAGAATTCATATAGACTTCTGTTCACCAGTATCTATACCCCTGACACAGAAGGTATTCTAATCTCGCAATGCCTCGTAGGAAATGTGTCAAGCGGTGGTGCCGCTAACAATGTGTCTAACGTACTATCTGAGTTTTATAGTGTATTCGTGCTAACTTTGAGTAAATCTAGAGAAGGTAACAAATGTGGATGCAATTCGCCGTGCACTGGCTACTGTGTAAATTGTACTACCTATTAAGTAAAAATAGTCGATCAATAACGTCATCCGTGATTCGATTATCAATATGATCAGCTGCGGGTTCGATGACAAATGTCATAGACAAGAGAAAGTAAGATCTGTTAGGATCATTGAGAACATCCGCATTCCTGAGCTTCTTAAGGTAGTGTGGTGGAGTTATGCTTCAAAGTTAACTCTATATTTTTTTATGCTTAATCGAAAGAACTCAATCTCTTGCATCTATTGGCCAAACGAACATTTTTTTTTACCGCCTAGTTTAAAAGATATTAATATTTAAAGTTGGACAAAATTGAGGTAGTGGGGCGGGGGATTCTGTATTTGGGCCGGAAGTCCTTATTTTTCGCAAAAGTTAGCTAGTTAACTTGCAGATTAAAATATATTGACGGAAAGCTTGATATCTGAGGGATCTACTGTAAAAACATGAACACTATTTACCGTACAGTTATGGAGAAGTTATGCCCGTTTTCTCCGACGTTGATCGGAGTTTAAACTTCGGTTACCCTATCTCAAAACTATATAAAACAATTTGAACCAGGTTTAAACCGCGTCGGAGGAAATGGGCGTTAATGTTCAAAAGTAGTCATGTGGCGTCTGTCTGTGCATATGTTTCCACAGTGCAGGGTTGAAATAGAGTTAACCAATCAAGTTAGTTTATTCCGCTGAAATCTCGTTTTCGATTGGTTAACTCTGTTTCAACCCTGCATGGTGGAAACATAGCCTCTGTTTCATTGGGATGCTCTCTGTTTAGCTCTGATCGCTAGGGAAAACATGGCGGCGCAAAAATGCGCGCCCGTTTCGAACGCTTCGTTTGAAAATATCGACACCAGTTTCAATCTGCACTACACGTGATTTTTTAATAAAACGTCCACCAGCGCATAGTTGAGACATCTTTATAATTATCCCAAATATAACCGATATAACCAAAGCATAACTTTACCATACTACCTTAAGGCGAGTAAGGATAATGCAACAATTCCGTGTAATTAACAATTTTCGTGATTGGAAATTCAAGATGGCCGTTTGCACTCCCCAGTCGCCTTAGGGCCGGTTCCACAAACTCAGTTTATTGTTTTAACTCGGTTTATCTTCAAAATAGAAGTTTCTGATTGGCTAATCGCGCAGTTAAACCGAGTTTAAACAATAAACCGTGTTTGTGGTACGGGCCCTTAATAAATTAATAACCCTGTGGTCAGTTGTTAAAAGTCGTCCTAACAGACTTATGCCCGTTTTCTTCGACACGGTTCAAATGACAAATCAGCTGAACTCGGTTCACATGTAAACCCAGATTAAAATCAGGGTGTATTTCTTCAGCTCTAATTTCATCCGGATCAATTGAACCTTACGTCATGTCTTTATTTTTGTAACGCACCTACCCATTGGCTACTGCTGTCGCAAATTGGGACAAGATTCAAGTTTTTTGTTTCGAACATCTTTTGAACATGGAAGCTGTGGAAAGAGCGAAAAGATCTGCGAATTTTACGGAAAGCGAGAAGATGTTATTGCTTAATTTAATAACAAACAACAAAGACGTTGTTGAAAATAAACAGACAAATCATGTTAGTATTAAACAAAAACAAAAATGTTAGAGTGAAATATGCGAACAGTTTAATAGTGCTTCAACTGGGTCTGATAGAAATATTGACACATTGTCTCGGGCGACGGATCACAAAATTCATATACTCCAAAATATCCTCATCATCAGAGGACCAAAGCACATCATCGTTCATATCAATTGATATTTTCACATTTGTGTAATGCGCACAGTTCGCAGAACAAATAGGTTAGAAATTATTAGAATGAACCACGTTCAAGGCCTTGAACGCTCCAATTCGAGCGTTCAACTTAAGCGTCGTTCATCTCCATTGAACTTAGTTCAAATTTCTGAAGAAACGCAAATTTCGCTATAAACCGAGCTTAAGCCTTGAACCGCGTTGAAGAAAATGGGCGTTAGCGCCACCGAATTCAAAAAGGTAGAAGAGGAAGTAATTTTAAATGAAACTTTCACCATTTATTATAATCAATTATTATTTACAGTTTCAACTGTGTCAAATAATATTTTGCTTTCTTTCTTTTCTGCGGCCATATCTAAGTGGAGAAAGCCTTAATACCGTAATATCTTCGTCGTATAATAAATGAATTATTTCCCTAACATATTTCCATTGTAAATTTGAAGGAACGGACTTGCCAGGTAGAGCATATCCGATAAGCTGTTTCCAGTGAACAGTTAATCCACGAACAATGAAAGCTATAGCATTAGTTGCCATAGATGCTGTTTCATCTGCATCTTTAACTAACTCAGGAGTCACTGGGACTTTAAAGCTTCAAGCGCACAATCGTACTCTATTGCGGGATGAATTGAAATTTTATCAAGTGATAGGACACAGTAGTACCGTGCTCTTAGATCTGCTTCTGTCCAAACTTTTTGTCCAAGACATTTTATAATTTCTAAATTCATGCCAATCTCTGCATTTACTTAAAGTCAGCACAAATACATTATAAAACTCAGTATGTTAGACACACTGATGTCGGCGCCACCGCTTGACACATTTCCCATGATGCATTGCGGGATTGGATTATTTTATAGCGTTTTCGATTGACTTGATTTATTGCACCGTGTGTAAGGTGTAGCACCGTGCGTGTTCGGTTGGCGAGGTCGTTAGGCTCATATGAAGTTTCTTCTGGCCCGTATTCATAGTCAGTGCTTGAGACGAAGCACAGTCTTACGACCGCAGATATAGTAGTAATAATATATGGCAGAGGACGATCTAAGATCGTGCTTAAGACGAAGAACTATGATTTAAATTTTCGATTGCACTGAATTACACTGAGCTGCGATTGGACTTACCTACTGAGTACACTCTATGACACACGCGGTGCAAGGTTTGCACCCAACAGATATAAACCTTACACCCGGTACAAAAAATTCGACCAATAGAAAACACTATTAAACAACACCCTAGAATACATTTCCATCTAGGAAAGTATTCGTTAACTAGAAAATTCGTGTAAATACTGCATTTTCGTGTGGTAAAAGACCGGTGCCAATAAAAAAAATCAGGAACAATAAAAAAAGTGTGGTAAAAGATCTGTTCGTGATCTGATTTAGTGAGTGTTCGTTTTGTTTATTTCACAGTAAATCGTTATAAGAGGTGAATATGAATAGTCTTGGGATTTAAAAGAAAGTGCAACTGTTACGAAAAAGTGTGAAGTATGACCTCAACTCCAAAAATGTACATCTTTTTCTGAGGTACATTGAACTAACATTTCATGTGAATTTTCGCTATTTTATTTATTTTAGAGAAACTAGCCCCTCTCCCCTCAACAGTGACCAGGTCATACTTTTCTCACAAGTGAATTTTCCAACAATTATTTTTTATATGCCTTTATTAGCCTCAAAATGAAACGTTTTGTATATTGCATTATGTAAATTTCATTCCTTTTGAAGATAGCACTGGTTGTGTCCAGGCCTTTTAAACTAGACAAATTCAATAGTTTTAATGTATAAAGCACAGATCAGTATAAAATACTGGTATGTACATACAGTTCCATACCTGGCAAACAAGAAGAAGTATAAAGGTGTCAATTCATGCATCGCTCATCGCTAGCGATGTCCATATGATGCTGGATATTTTCAACTTCGAGCGATTAGGGAATATCTAGGGAAAATCTAGGGAAAATATCGCTCGAATGCTTGAAATACATTAGCGCCCGTTTTCTTCGACGCGGTTCAAACTTTAAACTCAGTTTAACCATGTGATTAGCCAATCAAATACTTGCATTTTGAAGATAAACTAAGTTTAAACCTTGAACCGTGTCGAAGAAAACGGGTATAGCTCTTATGGGATTCTGAGGTCACGTGCCCTCTCATCGCTGCGATTTTATCGCTACATGAAAAGGCGGCTTAAGTACAATGATAGATCATTAAAATGAGTTACATGCTAACTCTTATTTTTCAGCAAAAAAACAAGAATCCAAAAATATAATATTCTAGTGTATTTTTATTTACAGAAACATGACGTTACTTTTAATATATTTACTTCATAGATCAAAGCATGATAGTGCTCAGATACTACATACATCCAAAAGCTATCTATTTAAAAGATAACTTTTGTCCTATTAGATGCTTTAAAGATCATTTTTGGACCTTAAGTGTTATTTAGGAGTGATAAGAGAAATAATTTTTCTCTCAGAGAAGCAAATACGTCATGTTTGTATATAAATAAGGCCAATGCGAAGTTGTTTTTATTACATGTATGGAAATTTGTAATTAAAGTATATTTGTCTTCTTAAGCAATTATAATGTCAGATTAAAGTGAGTAGTAAGTATATTGGAATATTTACATTAGCAAATATAAGTGATAATGTAATTTTTCAACCTACTGCAGAAAAAACTCATTTATGAGGATCATTACAAAAATATGTATATCAATACAATAACATAGATCAAAGTTAAAAATGCTGAAAGGACTTATGAAGCCTTTCACTGAGGTCAAAGAAAACTTCAATTACTCATACAATATCATACATGCAATATTCGCGATCATAATCTATATATTTTGTATATAAATACTCTAACCATTTTATTTTTTTAAGTTCTATTAGATTGCCATTGCGAAGTGGTTGTTTAAGATAAACATGCTGTCTGCATAAGTCAACAGCGTAAAGTTGATTTGCTTGAAAGTAAAGATACAAATCATATAAAAAATACAGGAGAATGCCTTTGTGAGGTTGCAAATATTAATAATTCCATAAAGAGACTGAGGACCTCATATTACTATGTGGATAAAATGTAAATGAAAATTTTAAATAGCATCATTTTGGTATACATTCTTCCCATAAGCAAAGTTGAAGGCACATTCTGTAAGATTCACACTCATTTTGACACCACCTTTGCAAGTATTAATCTAACACTGAAAGAGACATCCGACCCAAAAATTTTCACTTGCGTAAAGTTCAACATCAAAATTTTGGATCAAATCTTTCTTTTGGTTTTGAATTAATCATTGAGAAAGTTGTATCAAAACGATTGTTAATTTTACAGAATGTGCCCTCAACTCTGCTTATGGAATAAAGTATCTGTAAAAAGTCTACTATTTATGATTTTGGTAATTTAAAACTACATTACCATTCGTGTTTCCCAGTCCCGTTAACGACATTTAATTTGTTTCGAAATCTTCAGAAAGAATCAGTTTCAGGGTAATAATAAGATTTGCAATCTTATCGCGACTCCATGGACTTATTCATTCAACAGTTATTTTTACTGCGGTGCTAAATGGTGATCGTCCAATATAAGAGTCGGTGTCTAATTTTGATTTTTGCAGCACATGATGAATTTCAAGAAGATGACTAAGAAAGTAGGAAAAGCAAAGTTTTCAGCGCCGAAAATGAATTTGGTCAACACACCAGGTTGAAGACATGCCAATAGGGTAAGTAAAATTAATTTTATTATTGAAACAGCAGACCTACTTTGATTCTTACTGTTCCTTCATTTCTACTTTTGATCTTTAGTTACAGATTCAAGAAAACATGCTGGATTTGAGATTGAACTCACTCAGGTATTGATTTCTGTGTTGACTTGCATCTAATCTATTGTCTTGATTTCTCATTTCTATAACTGGATCTCAATGAGCTACTTTACGACCAAATTATTACTGGACTGATGAATTTTCTTAAAACAACTCATCGAGCCAAGCAATGTCTTGTGATCTGATTGAAAAAAAGAGGCGTAAATATCTCCTAGCATCTTATTGATTTTACTGTAAGATATTGAAACGTATCTAAGTAACATCACTTTTTCAGCGGAAGACATCAGGAAGAAAGTCGAAACCATAAACAAAGTCTCTTTCTACAGTTAAAGGAATAAGATATGCATCTGAATCATATAGGTGAAACTCAATGAATGAAACAAAAAGTAGTACAATTAAAAAGATCCATCAGATGTAAAGCTCCAAGTCAAATTATTAATACCGTCAGGTATAATCAAACAAAATCCTGCCTATCTGAACTCCTTTTTTTTTCAAGTATCATTAGCTTGATGAAACAACCTGTTGATCCTTATCTACTTTTGGAATGAGATGATCAGGTTTATCAAAAGAATCATTGGAAACAATAATAAAGAAATGCCGTTAACACTGTACCGAGGAGTTCACCATCATCTTATACTACGTGCGACGCTGGTGTATAGCCAATTGCCGGACTCCTGCTGGTGCAGACTTCTATTCCAGAGAGTTAATGCACTTCCCATGTTTTTATTGGCACTAGTGAAGAACTGGCGGATCAAAAGTATCAGTGCTAAGAGAATCCCACCATCAGACGATAAAGTTGCTGTAACAAATGCATTGCAGAAATGATCACGGAGTGAAGGTTGGATCATCGACCTGGTGCCCTTGTACCTGTAAGAACTATACTGTAGCCTCAAATCTGTAATGTAATGTTATATCCTGCCACGGCTCAATGTTCTGATACATTATACGATCCAAAGCATAACATTTTTATTACTGCCAACAGGGAGACATTATATTTTTGAAAGTAACGAAGACGCCCACGTTCTTTTCAATGATGTGCAGCATCTCAAGCAAATGTCAAAAGAATAGAAGTCATTCCCTTACCGGATACTTGCAACTTTATACGTATCTTGATTTTGTATTATTACAATTTCTCTGAGCAATAATTTGTATTAAAAAAAAAATAAAAATGGACATTGCTTCAGAATAAATAATAAGTGCTCTTTGTTGCGATAATCATAATATGGTTCATATAACCGTATTACACTGTTCTACTCGGAAAATAAACATATAGTATAAAGAACTTATGATATGTGAAATGTCGGCCATTTTTAATAATTTTATGAAATTTGGAAATATCCAAGGATTGTCGACCAAGCAGCAGATAAATTGAAGAAAGAGGAATTTACGACGTTCCAGTCCCTTCGGGGACTCTCTTCAGGTTTATTCTATCAAAAAAACAATGTAAAAGGTAACAATTCTGTATAAAATATTTTCGAAATTTGTGAGATGGATATAGACAACACTTACATGCTACAGTTAATAATTTTCAATTTTAGGACGAATTCATAGTCTTCTAGTGAGAGGTGTCTGTCTCAATCTTGCGGCTTTCTCCGTTAAATGGTAAGCATAAAAAAATTTTTTCCTCCGATTTATTTATTTTGTTAATCATTCTGAATATTGTATTGTTAATATTAAGAAAATAAAAATAAAAATATTAACAAATTTTTAAAATAAAAATAAAAATATTAACAATACAGTATGCAGAATGATTAACAAAATAAATAAATTGTAGAAAAAATTTTTTTATATTTATCATTTAACAGAAAAAGCCGCAAGATTGAGACAGACACCTCCCACTGGAAGACTACGAATTCGTCCTCAAATTGAAAATTATTAACTGTACCATGTAAGTGTTGTCTATATCCATCTCACAAATTTCGAAAATATTTTATACAGAATTGTTACTTTTTACATAATTTTTTTTTATAGAGTAAACCTGAAGAGGGTCCCCAAAGGGACCGAAATGTCGTACATTTCTCTTTCTTCAATTGATTGGCTACTTGGTCGACAGTTCTTAGATATTTCCAAATTTCATAAAAGTATAAAGAACAACAACAAAATAACATCAAGCGTCGTAAATACGCAAATATGATATGAATGAATTACAACAGCAAGATGACTCGTTTATTGGTGTTACACAATTATTTACTATAGCACCATGACAGTAAATCATTGAACCATCAGAAGCCAACCTACCATTTAGATAACTTTTAAAGATCCCGGTACAGGTAAGTCTGCTTCAAATTCATTTTCCCAATATAGTTATATCCCAGATCAAGAGAAGGATCTGCGGCATACTAAGGAAGAAAAGAGAAGAGAAGGGATACCAGAAGGATGTATTGTATTCCGAATATGGGCAACAAGTGTGCAACCCGTCTCGGAGTGTAAGTCAGCATGTGGAGTGTACTCGACAAGAGCCTTATTTGTTGAATGCACTCCGCCCGTACATACAAGTACCAGCCGGCATACGGTATAAGATATAGTAGAGCAGTACAGCTCGCAGAAATGCCATACTCCGTAAAAGTCGTAAAGGCTTGTCCCCTGAGAATGCGAGCGCTTCGAGTGCGCCGGAATGGCATTAGCTCTGCGTTTCGCACAGGTTTTGTCTCCACGAACCTTCACAACTGTCACTGACGCAACCTACGCCCATCTACAGAGATTGCAAAAGGGAATTGAAAGTCGTGCCGTTCTTCAAAAAACATCAGATGATATTCTTGAGTTTAAACCAAGTTTGAGACCTGGTTTTACAAATTGAGTCCAAATGTAAAATGTGATATGTAAAACAGGACTTGCATAAATGTCGTATGACGGTAACCGCTTAGAAACATGTATTTACATTTACTGTATACAAAAAAATTCCAGACTTTGTCAGTAGTTTTCGAGCTGCAATTATGTTAGTTTGTCATATATATAAGAAACGTACTTTTTGGTATATGGTGTGAGATTTTTTTGTAATAATAGAGACATTTTATGCTTGCTTGTAGAGAAAAGAGATATCATACAACATTAACGTTAAGTATGTATATTAATTAGAAGTAAAGATAAGCTGTAACTATATCTGTATACATATTTATATTGAAGTATACCTCCTCCATTCAAAACTAATGATATATTGTTATAACCCTTACATGTCATATCTACAATAAAATACTTGATATTTGTATGTGTATTTTTCTATATGTTCTCAAAAGAGCAAATAATTTTGGGAAATAAAGTTACAAACTTCTGTTATTCGACGTTATTGAACTTAGCAAACACAAACTAGTAGTTGCATATCGGCAACGTTACAGTTTTCTACTTAGGGATATAATAGTTCCATAAATAAAGTGTTTTATAACTATTACATCCTTGAGCAGAAAATTTTAATATTGCCGATATGTAACTGTTACGTTGTCTTTGCTGAAAATAAATATAGGATAGTGCATAATGTGCCAAGTACATGATAGGTGCAAATATATTATTTACTCTATATACTTCTTTACTTAAACCATAAGTCATATGAATTCTTATCCCTGATTATCTATATATATTTGCCAATTGATATTTCATATTCTAATTCTGTAAAACTATCAATACTTCAAATCTGAAAGAATTTTATTGTTTGGTGTAACCGCAGGCAGAAGTTTCAATACGTTGAGGCTTGGTGAACTAATCGAGGCTTCCTATTGGCCAGCAAAAAAGAAAATAATGAGTGAGGCGCAAGAACATTGCGATGAAAACATTACACCGGATGCGGTGCCGAGTACAATTTCACGGCGACCGCTTGGCTGTTTGAAACCCTTTTTTTCGAATCATTCTGCCCTTTCCTCTGTCTTCTCCTTATTACGTTCATTTTATTCTCCTGCATAATCATCCTTTTGCTTTTCGTCCCCTTCTTTGCTCCGAGCTCGGACTCACTCTCCTTTCTCCTCATGATTTAAAATAATCATTGCGGTCAACAAGGACAGCTGGAACGGTTAAACACGGAATTCTTTTAAGGACTTTCGTTCCGATTAAATTCCTTTTAACTGATAATTTGCTACAACATCACTGTCATAGACTTTATTTGTGAATCGTTTAAGAATTACGAACAATGCGATTTTCCTGCAACTGTCATCTTCGTATATGAAAGAGTTTGTTGTAAAACGTAGTCTATTGCCGGCACAATCGCTTATTTCAAAGTGGATCAAAATTTCCTTCCCATCTGTGGATGTTCGACTGTAATAATCTAGTATATGTTAAATAGGTACTCCTGATAGTTCTGTAATATTTTCCTATCTGTTATTCAATATTATCTCGAGTTAGATAGCGGTATCATATAAATGTCAACAGGTATCGCTTCTATTATATTAGATACTGTACGTCGTTAAAGTTTTTTTTATATGATTTTTCATGATATCTTTCAATAACGATATTATATGAGAATATGGCTAATTTCCGCACTTTAGCTAAGATAAACTTAATGATAAACTACATATGGGGCATTTGGCGTCAAATCAGCCACCCCAATTTTGCATGTTATTTACATTAGATAAAGAAATTAGCAATATTTTACTTGTCCGAGAGATCTTTGCATGTTTTTTATCGGAAATTTTCCGCTCTTTCACGTGTAAATATCCATTTTTGGATACCAAGTGCAACCAAGTCCGAGGGGACATAACAAACTACTCCTCATGTAAGTTTAAAAGAAATCAGTGCGGGCCGATTTTAGGAATCATAGAAAAAGTGTTTTAAATGCATTTCGCGCTTTCCGCATTAACCCATTAACGCCCAAATGTGCTGAATTTTAACTTTGACTTCAGACGTTTATTGTTTGGTGAAAACGGATTAA
>JARQST010000367.1:384022-414355 GCA_030142225.1 Pachycephus smyrnensis
ATTCAACATGGCGGAACCAAAATGGCGGCCTATATGTTGAAACTTGTTTAAACTGTGAGAATTTCTGAATTATTCGTATTTTAGTCTTTTTTTGTAATAATATTTTTACAAAATGACTTTACTAAGTATCCCCATATTATTTAGGACAAATTCAAAAAATCCAATCAAAGATACGTAGATATTTTCAAGGAAGTAAAATGTCCTTTCAATTTAAATGAACTGGTCGAGGTCTATATACAAAAGTAAATGTCAGACTAAGAGTCGAGTCGACAGATCGGTAGCAATTGTCTAGTGTCACGTTTAATTGACGGGTTGTAAGAAGAGCGCAGTAAGAACATGCAATCGGGCGTAATTTGCCATGCGGGTAGAACGGCATGATTCCTATAATTTTCGAAGCTGGTGTTTGACAAAATAACAAGTGGGTGGGTGTCGGTTTTCACACCCGTGGCCCGGCGGGGCATCTCCGGGGAATGTAAAAAAGGGCAGAACACGAAACCGGTCCCGATGGATCTTTGTTATACCGGCTCTCGTCTCGTCTCGCCTCACGTCTCTGAATAAGGACTAAACACAGGACCGTACTTTTATCTATTTTGCGCCCCGTTCACTATTTTTTGTGATATTAACAATGTAAGATATATATATACCAAAAAATACTCTTATTCCGTCAAATATTCATCCACTTAAATTGAAGGTCGAGACAAATATATTTTTAGTCCTATTTTACTAATAACATTCAGTACAAGTATTTTTTTTCGGGCTATAATTGAAAATGATGAGAAAGCAAATATTTTTAAAGGGTAATACACTTTTAAACACTTGTAAAGAAAAGCAATTCAATGAAAAAAATGACGCGAAGGCGATATGAGGATAATAAACATTTGTGAAAAACATCCGTAGTTCAGTACAGATTTCGAAGAATTCTCCGTATATTAAAATATGTTAAGAAAAAGTATATTTATCTGAAAGAAATCATGCTACCTTAAAAATATCATAAATCATAATTCGATCCTACATTAAAATTCATATTTTTGTATGTATCTATTTTTCGACAATTCCATTACGGTATGTAAAGTATAAGTAAACCCATTATTATACAAATTGGTTATTTCGACTGATTTGAAAAATTGCCAGGTAGCGAACAAAGTGGGTGGACGATATAAATAAAAGAAAATGAAAAAATAAAGATTCCAATTTGCTGGTAGTCTCCTGGACGGATAAGAGAGTTCCTTCCTTGGCGTAGGATGCGGTCCTTTGATCGAGCGGCAGTCCCAATTCACACCTGACTTTTAGTGATAAAGAAAGCACCTCTAAAGATATCCTTATCCTCCCCGGGCTCGCGATATGCCAGGACAACTTAAAGGCTGTTATCGCTGCAGGGAGTCTCTCGTGGTAGTCGAATAATCATACGAATCTGATTCAATTAATTATCTTAACACTAAGTTGTACAATATTAACCCTGACAAAAAATCTGTTTTACTTTTAGCTGTAACAGCTTCTCATTAAATACTGAAACATAACCTACTTCAGCATGTTCTATTATTTAACGCTTGGATGTTGCGCGAGTGTCTTTATTGTAGATTGATATTTTCTTTATTAAAAAATAAACTACGAATTTCGTAAAGAAAATTTATTTACTGAATGGGACCGTCGCGATTCGATGTACTGAATAAAAATGGAGGAAAAATATTGTAATGCATATACGTATAGTTATTTGGTCTGAAATACAGTAGTCAGTGAATTGAGTAACGAGTTGACGAGAGCCGCAGGGCCCCTCTAAATAGACGCAATTACGATCAATTATCCAATGTAGCCTACCGACTAATCTCGGCTGAGAAATAGTCGCCATGCTCCTACAGCCGAATTAACGGTCCATTCATTTTAACAGATTTTAACAGCTTCTTCCTCTTCCATTTCTGATTTCCCATAGAAATCTATTATTTTTCATAATTGCAGACCTGTTAATATCCTGAGATATACTTTATTAACTAATACTCTTAATGCTAATTTGTATACTAATAATCATATAAGAGCGGTGTTTTCTTCTAACATCATAGTGATTATATAAATGCATACAATGGATCTTAGCTCTGTCATGCACTAAAAATGGTTTAAAATACACAAATGTGAAATTAAAAAATTTAATTATTACTTTCCAGCAGGAAAAATGTAATAGACCTACAATAATAATTATGAACGGTTAGAGATCAGGTCTTTGTAATGCAGTGACATTTTATTGAAAATTGTGAAATTTCTAATAGATGCGAATCCACCATATAAGAAACTATACTAAGTAACCATACAAGTTTGAGGTTTCAAAATTACTAAGAGGAAGGGCTTGTATTTCGGGGGTTACGATCCTGAGGCGTCTTGTGGTTGAATAGAAAGAACCAGGGTGGCAAGGCAAGCTGACCCAAAGGCCGGGAGGCTACGGCGTGTTAGGACCCAGACGTGGATTTCGCTCCTTTGTGGCCAGGATCCGTCTTCGAATGAAATATATTTCTACTTCTTCCAAGAGGCGCGTTGAATAGATCGAGATTTCGAGCCTCTCGCATAGCCGGCGAGCATTGTGTTTTTTTTTCGATGAAAATGACGCCTTTGTCGTGAGCACTGCACACCGATTGGTCTGCTTCTCTGACTGGCACTTTCAGTGGACACGACTTATAGTATTCGGAAGAAACACGCACTCACAAATTCACATTGGGCCCATCTCCTTCATTGGACCCTTAGCGCGAAAGCCACGACCTTATCCGATTGTATTTAAAATCCACCCTGTGAATCGATGCGACAGCAAGGCGACTGAATAAGTCAAGAAAAAGAAAGCAACAAAATCAGGCGTGTATCTTGGGAAAAACGCCTGTCTCTGAATCTTGTAAATCTTATTGTAAAACAAGGATTATCTTATGCGTATAAAAGTACACTCAATTTTTTACTTATTGTAAACAGTGATACCCCTTATTTATTTTTCTTTGTTTAACGCCTTTTGAACGCTCAAAGAAATTATTTCTTCTGCTTACCATGCATCAGTGAAAAAGTACGAATATCGATGTGTCTTTTTTTCGTTATCTAGCTAATAAAGATAGAATTATGTTCACAATAATCGCTTTAAGTTTAGAAATACAACCTTATAACTAACAGTGAATTAACAAGTATTATTTGTTTCGTGCTGTAACCTTTGCAGTTTTTCGGTTCCAAGAATCAAACTTTATTATGTCTCGTTTTACTATAGGTCACAATTTTTTTTTATTTCAATATAATAGGTTGACTTTATAGCACTTTATATAATTCATGTAATTTTTTATAATAATTCAAGGAAATACTTTGAGATAAGAATATTTTACTACCATGATGCGAATTGCGTGCTTGAATATTGTCGAGGATAGTAAATCAGTCAGTCAGTCAGTCAGTCAGTCAGTCAGTCATGTTCTGTAACTTGCGATCAACGACTCATTAATTAAATGACATTACAACAATTAGAATGCACATTATCTTATCTAAATAGTACGGTTTAAGTATGCGCATTTATAAAGGAACTCGATAAACTTTCTTTGCAGGGGAAGAATTCTCATTTTAATGCGATAAAACGCGCGATAATGCCATCGTTTGTGTATACACTTACAAGATGCAAATTAAAAATATATATAATATATTTAAGATATATCTAAAATATATTTCTTATATACTTAAAGTATGTCAATGCGGCCAGAAATAACATATTTGAAATATATCTTAAATATATTTTTTTTATATCTCGAATATACTTTTTCTTCGTGTCTTTTAAGTTAACTTTATTGAAGTAATACGACACTCGATTCCTCCAAAAAACACCAATCATTAAAAGTACGTATACTGTACGTTCCGTCCAAAGTAAGACAACTGAAGTTTAATATAGTTTAATATTATTACATAATATTAATAATTAATAAGAATAATAAAGTTCAAAGTATAAATACAGAAACAGATATTTCATTCATACGAATCAACATCAACGTTAACTTTCATCTTAACTTACAAAAGTTATCTACATAAAAAGTACATTACACATCGATTCGCCATAAACTAACCATTTGTCCAGCTGAATAAATATTTCTCACGATATTGGTCGATTTGTCGAGTTTACCATTGGAAAATTTTGCAATGTTTCCTTTGAGAAAAAATTAAGCTGGACTTAAGTATACAATAGTCCACAAGCATCTTTACAACTTCAGCTATAGAAACTCGTCTCGCAGGTAGTTTGCAATAATTCCAGCAAATCGGCTTGAAGCGCAATAATACATTTCGCAGGTATGCGGAATCCATGAAAGCATTGAGAACTTAAGCCTGATGATCTCTGGTTTCCATTGACCAGCAGCATACTAAAAAAAAACGCCGAGAATGCAACATCATTCGTAGACGGTAGCTTCTTGAGTGCTCACTGGTCCTAACCTAAAGAGGGAAGGGGGGGGGGGGGGCAGAAGATTTAATGAATATCAGCATGAATCAATAGTATTGATATCTAAAATATTCACGCCTGCACGTCTGAGATAAAGAAAAAAAAATGGGAAAAAGAGGAACCTCAGGTAACCCGAACCCTCATAGACAGTTCAGTTTTGGTTTAGAGTATCTAAGGCATAGAGGATAAAGGATACAGGTAGGGAGTGCTTTATACAAAGAAAGAATTCGTACGATTCTTTCTTTACAGAAGAGAAATACACTAAAAGCGATAACAAAATATTTCTATTGTGTGAAAACATAAAATATACCATCAATAATAATTTGGTCGAAGTGATCATTACATCATTATTACAATTTTTTTCTTTGATCTCTGTAATATACTAAATGTCTATTTATTGTTATTATGTCTAAAAATACGTATAACGTATATAATTACTTTTTATTACCGGTTGCTATACTATTATCAAACATTAGATTGTTAAGAAGGCGCCTCTTGTTAAATATCCTCTTTTTCTTTTTCATGTTAGCTCTAATTATATTCTCATTGCTCTTCTTCATTCTCTTTTATTTTAAGCTCGTTCAACAAGTTTCCGTAAGGTATGAGGAATGTTTAAGTGACCTTCTGTTTTATTGTACGAGCTGGAGTATAAGTGTCAGATCATTCGTTAATTTTACAGCAAGATTATGAGCATCGAAAATTTGGATACATTATGAAAATATACCGTACAAACAAATTGCCCGCAGCCTCGCCACTTCAAGACTTTGTCTTTTATTCATGATTTATCATCATGGAAATTATAAAATTCTACTATTCATTCTTCCTACACAGTAAATTTTTCGTACCTCGTTTGCAAGTCTCAAGTCATTCGGCTGTCTGATGACTTCAGCAGTAATTTTGCGAAGATTATATAATATTATATGAGTAATTAGTATGGCTGCGTTCATATACATATATACGTATAAGGGGTGGATGACTTTCTTTGCTTCATTTATCACTCTTATGTCAGGCCAATTATTAACTACGATTATGTTAATAATTATAGCTTTGTCAGTACGTTTTGTAACTCTTATACCAGCTGTTAACTCATCTACAGTAATATCATTTAACTATATATCTAATAGTACACGGACCTCATTAAGACGTAATCAATATTGAACATTACATTTACAGACAATTATGCTTACATTTGAAATTGTACAGCTATGTAATTTTCGTAATTATCATAAATCCTGGGAGATATGTGATATTAAAAAAAAAAAACATTGCTCTCGTTTATAATCCATAATCAATGTTCATTGGAGTCGCCCTATTTTTTTAATAGCGCCTTTAACTTTTTCATCGTATACTATATATAATTTTACTACGACTGCGACATGCAACTTCCGAGCAAATTTCATAGCTTTATTTAGTCTACTTGTTTAGATTATGTGCGTCGCTATCCCAAACAGTTTTCTGCAACGTGTTCTGTAATCGACTTGGCTATCAGTACTGCGTACATATTTCTCATACGACATAAACATTCACACGAACGTTTAATCAGTGTTACTCACTACACGTGAAAGCCATTATCATTAGATAAAATGATTGACAAATTATAATGCCATCAGTTTGTAATACAATATGAAGCTAAATGGCTAAGCAAGATTTTTATGTGAATTCAATTTTAATATATTCTGATAAATGTGCAGATTACGTTGATACGTTCATGAACTAATAATAGATGTTATAATAATATCTTATAACAGACTTCAAACATTTATTTATCTGTTTTCGTATAATCAATCATTATTGCCGATCAAATACATACATATGTTTGGATCTATATAATGTGTCTAACGAAGTTCGATGAAAACACGTCTACTGTTCAAATATCTTTTAACTGCCACACGAGTGTCACGTGGACTTCAAGTCGGATATGGTTTAGCTCGAGAATATACGGTTTATTTAACCTTGTCGCTCCTTCGATCATTCAGATATCGATGTACAAGTTTTCCTTCTCGGTGTTACACTTTGAAACCAATACTTTGTTATTACTTTTTTCAAACGTGCATAATGTGAAAGATATCGTGGCAGAAAGTTGAATTTTTTGAAATTTTTATCACGTCGATACGTATCGTCTGATCACGAGTAATCTGTTTTCGAGAGGCCATTTTTCTATGACATTCAATATAAAAGAGTTCCCTAGACTTTAAATTGTACTCTTGGATTTAACGTAAATCAGATAGTTCGCACGATAGCATCAAGTACCTGGGTATGAATATATAAAAATAATAAAAAATAAGTTAAACAGAACTGTGGTTTCTTCATTTATTTAAAGTTCAAATTTATGATGCATATATATCATGTTTCGATCATAAAATTTTAAAAGTCTAAGTATATTTCTCCTTAAAATAAGTCGTGTAATACTTACTTTCACGAATCTGACATTCCATCGTATAACATGTTATAATAATCTATTGAGCCTGAAGCCGCCATACAAGTGATACTAGTACAGCTCGTTTTGAATTACAAGGGAAAAAAGAGGAATTCAGAAAAGTGACTAATGGGAAAGTAATATAATAAATAGTAACAGAACGTGAAGTAAAATACGATTGCGCGTGGGACTGGGTCGCACTTGCAACAGACGTCGAGTGCACGTGCAAAATTCCAAGAAGAGCAATACTCGTTATATGTTGGCAGGCCGTGATGATAACAGTTCCGGTTCGTTTGTACCGATCGATCGAATGTATACAATTTTCCCGTGATCCTTGACGAAAGCGCGAAGTCGGATAGCCTTAAAGGCAAAATTGCGTAAATGGTAATAAACAAACCGACGACCAGCATGACATGCGCTCGTCATAGGCTCATATTCAGTATTTACCATCGTAAGAATTAACTAGTTTGAGAGTAAAGGCGCATATATACTCGGAATTTTCATTATCCGCCAATACCCTAAGGCTGTCTAAAAGAATCGTTATACCACTTGAGAGATTAGTATGATTGAATGTTCATGGAAGTAATGATTTCGATATGTATAAAATATTATGGTACTGTGAGACTAGTTTGTCAAAGGCTCAGAAATGTATTATATCGCGACAAACACAATCTTACATGTAACGTGGATATTGGTTGTAATTTCACAATCATGTATATGACGTACATGTAACAGCGCTGCTATATTGATGTGAAAATGAGTGGGAAATTACAGTTAGCATGTACGTTACATGTAACATTGTGTTTGCTGGGACCGATATACCAGAAATTATGGTAACGTGTATTTTCAGATATGGTTAGGCTTAATAATTCTATACAGAAATTAAATTGAACAATATAAAAATGTCAAAACTCATATCCATAAATCATTTCATCAGTCGACTCAACTTTTTCCTTTTCTGCTTGTACTTTACCTAATCTTATATAGAATATTTATCAATAAGATACTTTATATATTGACAACCTAAAATAACTGAACAAAGACACTCGAGGCGTGTCATGAGCCCATATTATTCTACTACGCTTCTTAAAGCCAAATTCCTATGCCTATTGTTATACAATACAGAAGTATCTTGGAGTATGAGGATCGTATGATGCTACAGTGCACCCTGTGGAGCACGGTAGGCGTGGTAATCGATCGAAAGGATCGTTAATTTGCCGTTCTCTTGATTTCTCATGTCAAGCGAGCTATTGCACACACCTATCAATTTCGATGTACTAATTACTGCTACCATGCCCTCTTTAGTTGAAGAAAGTCGGACAGAAAGAAGAACGTGTGATAGTTGTAAGTTATTATTATTTGTCACCATAATGAATGTGATCTATTTTCAAAAATATGCAATTTTAAAAAATAAAGGGAGTTCTTAAAGAAATACAATAACAGATATTTGTCTATATTATTACTGATCCTCAAAGTATTTTAGTTATAAAAATATCGACACAATGATGTAATGCTGTGATGGGTTTGTATATGGCTAGGTAAGGTTAGAATAGTTTAGAACTCCAATTATTATTTGCAATTGACGTAAACAAATATTTTTTGTTTTAAAGGTGACTGGGGAGTGCAAACGGCAAACTTGAATTTTCAATCACGAAAATCGTAAATCACGCGGAATTGCTGCATTAACCTTATAGAACTCGAGTGCACACAGATTTGTGTAAATTTCATAATTACTGAAATGGTACTTTCGTAAGGAATAATTGCGAAATAAAGGAATGAGACGCATGCAATTTTTTGACGTGAAAGATGTTCATGCCAAAATTTTGCATGCATCTCATTCCTCTGTTTCACAAATATTCCTTACGAAAGTGCCATTTCAGTAATTGTGAAATTTTCGTGATTGAAAATTCAAGATGGCCGTTTGCACTCCCCAGTCACCTTAATTAATAAATGTTTACTTTTTAGTGCTAATTTCTCGACGGTTAAAGTTATTCGTGTAGAATTCTCGTGTAGAGTTGTCCACGCAGAGTTGGGCCGTGTAGAGTTGGATCCCACTCCCATTTATAGATCTGCTAAATAAAATGAAGATTAAGAACAGATTTTCACGTAGAAATAAATGGATAGTACATAATACACAATAAAAGACAGTAATTAATAATAGAATAGTAAACAGTCAGAAAAAGTGTTGAGTGACAATTAGAAGTGCTGGTTGTTTTATACACCCAGTTATTCAGCCGAAGCACGCCACCTGATCATGGTTTTGCCATAGGAATCAAACTGGCGCGCTAACTTCTTGACTTAACGCGGGGGCGTTTGAGCTGAATAACCCGGTATACGCTCGGTACGACATGAGTGAAATAATTTGTGCAACATTTTCTGACAGTTTTAAAAAAAGAAATAAACACAATAAAGGTACGTAAAACGTTTGAATACTTTGCATATACTTGTAACATTTTACATACGCAGATACATGAATTTTAAATCTTAAAAGCCAGGCCAATCCTCTAATGCCAAGATAATATCTCATGATAATTCAAATCCCGCAGGAACAATAGGTCACGTGATTCGTAGAAAGTCAAGTGATGCAATTCACGATGCACAGAAGAGTTTATCGAGCCGATTGATAATTAACCAAACGAGAGAGTAATATAAAGGTCGTGCGAGATGCCCATACACCGTATATATAATAGAATCCTTTGTACAATTGCCAGTGGAAACAGCGGCGTCCGCCATCTTTCCACAAAAATACTTTAAAAATATAATTCTCCTTTAATATGAGACTTAAAGGTTATTTCTCTAAAATTGAATCGTACAATTCCGCCGAATCTTTTTATAGCGCAGCAAGCTATTAATGGATATCCATAACGGGATTATCGTAAATCAAAGTATTTTCATCGCGTGAGAAATATCGATTTTATCGGTAAATGGTACGACGACATTTATATATTGCGCATCGTTGTCGGCGTCCTTTAATCGGTGTTATGTACACGTGAGGAGTAACATCAGAATGAATGTAATGGAATTTCCCGCGTGAAGACATAGTGGGGTGAATAAGTGTGTATCCATTTAAAGATGGCAACGTGTAAACGATGCTTTATAACTACACCCTCACTGGAGCCTAAAATATGGATGCTTCGTCTACAGTCTACACTTGAGTAGGGTTCGTCGAGCATGTGTCAGTTACTGCAGAAAGCTGAAGTTACGGTTCCTTTTGGTCCAGATTATCCTGAAAGGTCGAGATTTGTTCCAGTCTCGGACTTATGAGCCCAGAATCTTTGGAAGACGATCCGCTTGACTAAATCTTAAGCGTTCATGTTGAGAAATAAAGGCTAACAATAAGAGTGATCTTAGGCTCTAGTTTCTGCAGTACCGAAGACTACTGAGTCTTATTCCAGTCTCGGACACACCGATCCAACGTTAATGGAATACGATCCGATATTGTGGACAATCTAAAGGCGCATAAACGGACTCGTGTTCCACTTTAACTAGAATCTCAACTTGGTCATCATTCATTATACGTATATCTGAAAATAGAATAGAATCTCCACTACCATAAGATTTCATCTAGTAAACTAAAATATTATTTAAGGAGCACGTATGAACTTGTAACTTATACAAATTATATCGATCTGAATCTCTATTATGTATCCCACTCTGTTATTCTCCATTGGTAAAAGAACCCTAATCGGTAAAAATGTGGTTGGTTGTCATAACGTTTATATCGCGTAATAAGCTCCGATCGATGGAACCAAAAGCAGACATGATTACTGCGTAGTGCGCTGAAAAGTAAACTCCAGTCTATTTTGCTTCTCGCTAATCTGTTAAAATTTGTCGATTGTCGAAGTATCGAAACGCGTGTATGATTATTCCAGAGAATTGTGAGTGGAATGCCGCTACTGAAAATATATAATGCAAGATCCAACATGCCATGCTTTGGAGAACAAGACACTAGGTAGTAAGGATCACATAAACCAGAGTAGCGTGGCGAGGTACCTGGAAGTGCCTCGCTAGTAAGTGAAGATGACAGAACTATCGTACAATCCTAACGTAAGAGGAAGAAGAAAAGAAGTTTACTGGTAGGGAAGAATCATGAGAAGGGGATATGGGGTGGGAGGCGAGGTCGAGTTTCTGCGGCGTCGCGGCACAGTGGCGCCCAGCGGGCGCCGTCGCACTCTCCCGCCATCGCTGACGCCCCCGAAGGTCTCCCTTGTTCCCCCTCTGGATGACCGAGCCGAGACGAGCCGAAGTTACCCTCACCAGTCGGTACAACCCCCCACCCGAGGACACGAAAAGAACCGAAAACGTAGCAGCCTGCGCCTTGCGGCTCGACGCCGAGAATCTACGTCACAGTGAAGTATGTGCTCGCAAGTGTAGAAAATGGCTGCGCTGCCCGCTAACCCAGGTCGACGATGTAAATACGGCCTGTGGATCGGCCTAGGAGTGCTAATCGCCAGAACCACCGGTGGTGAGTACTAGGAAATACTTGGTGACCCTCACAAGAGGTTATACTGTTTTAACGGCATATGTGAATCGTGGTGGAAAGATAGGAGCGTAGTTGTTGAGAGCAGAGTGGAGTTCGTCTTGTTACACAGATGTCTACTGCTCTCAAAGCGCATGGTCCCTCTCGTCCATTTCGACAGATTTGAGGCTAAATCCTAGGAGTGTATTGGTCAGTTAGTCTGTGATGCCGTCCACTTTTTACTTGAATTTCTTGATTTACCGCGAACCCGTCGTACTGAATATAACTCCCGGCTGCTTTTTTCAATTGTTTCTTTCCTCGATTTACGCCCTCCTGTATCTAGTGCTGCTTTGGAAATATACACCGAATATTGTATATCGTTTCTTCATCCTCTATGGTCCAGTTGCTTCATCTCCTCTCGTCGAGAAACACGACCATATAGGTTATGGACGAGCCTGCGTCCAAGATTACTTCCAAGTGTTTTATTACAGGCCGATTTACCTCGTGCCACCTTCGTGTTACTTGAGTCTAGAATGGATACATACTGTGGTTCATTAACACTATCGCTAGTCAATGAGAAACATGGAAACCGATGCAAAGTAAAAAATCAGTGAACTTCGCATCAGTCTTCGAATTGAAATCTTTCTGTATAGTACAAATATAAGTAATACGATACTTCATTTATCACATATACATTCCTTTTGTATGTAGATGATTAAGTATACTTTATCACTCGAGCAATTTCTCGATTCTGCCTATCTCAGGAATTCCTCTATGTCAGAACCAGAAGTTCACTTAAAAAATTTTTTATTCAAATGATGAAAACGACAGAGACTAAGTAAACTGAGAATGAAAAGCTATTTCCATTCGTTTCGCTGCACTCGACGCGACGTGCAATAAAAAAGTCTTGCCAACAGCCCCCTTTTCCTCGACCATTCACTCACAGCTTTCCACAGTGTTTTTGTTCATATATCGGCATTGGAAAGTTGTCAACGGTAAAGGCGTGATATGTTGGATGTATCCAATAAACTAATAACACAAAATAAACCTTGTTTATAAGAAAAATACCATATCATTTGCATTCCTATAGTTAATCGATCTTTGCTTACTTTTTGTTTTAATACATTATTGCATAACTTTCAATGACAAGTTAGATATCCGGTTCCTGCCTGTATCTGTTTTTTCATGGCTATTATATCATAGGCATTCACCTGCAGCAACTTTTTTGAGACTAGTTAAAATGACCCGACCGATCGTGAAGTTTTTCTGCTATTTCCGGTTTAACACAAGCGCGCGTACATATTTCGCCTGTATACTCTTTCTTATCTTATTAGAACAAATATGCAGTTGAACCATTTTGACATGCCGATGGGATAATGTAACTTTAGAAACATATCGGTCCCATTCGTAGTTAATGTTCAAAGAAAGAAGTCATTTTGTTGTTTGATACAGTACTCATTTGTTCAATACATTCTATATTATTGCATGACGTAAAGTAGTAGGGTAAGGTTTTCTTAAATCGTACCAGTTTTTACATTTTGATTTATAAATTATTTACCGATAACTGAAACAGAACTAAAGTATAACCCATAACGAGCTACTTTTGTGTAACAATATTGTGTAAAAAACTTACAAATGTTTATCAAAGTAGCATAGTTACTTTTGAATATCGCGATGGTACGATTTAGGCGCCTGCACAAATCAGGCAACCTTCCCCCATATGATTTTTATAAATCGTTTAGATTTTTTTTTTGTTAAGTGTTACCGTAAATTTTCTTGAGTAGCATCATTTCCAAAATAGGAATGCGCCAAAAAGTATATTTTGCATGAAAGTCACAGTTCATGGAATGGCAAAGGGGGGCCATTATCCGTGCGTCATTAGTTTTATCATGGAGTGGTAGCACTTAACATCACGTAACCTCGTCAGGTTCCTGGTTTCCCAGTTGACGACGTCTCAGATTCCCGGTAGGATTCCGCGTTAATGCCACGTTCCGCCGTTTACTCATCATTCCGCGTGTAACTCGTTACCGTGATGATGCTGTATAATCATAATAACGACGACAATAATAATAGTGTTTAAACGTAGAAATTGGTATTTTACATTGAAAATTCTATGTCGTTCGATAACAATTCAATATTTATAACTCATTCTCTATTTCGTAACAAATACAACAACAATAATAACAGTGAAGGCCAGCATTTGATTACATAGAAACAAACCTATAAATTATACAAGAATTTCAAAAAATTGTCTATTCTTCGAAACTTGTAGAATCCGACCTGTCGAAGAGTATGAAGTATAGCCAGAATATCATTCATACGAGAAAAACATTTATAATGGATTGGCATAGCGTGTGCACGCAAATATGGAATTGCTGTTGTATTAATATTTGAAGTGACGTTATTGTCATTTAGAATCATTTGCATTGGACATACATTAGAATTGAATCATTTTGAAAAGATACTGGATTAATTCGGATTTTTTATAGGAAGTTTATTTTTCGATTGGTACCTTATTAAAATAGATTTATTTAAGATGCCGGTTTTGGCTGTTATGGCATTGTCATTTCATCAGGTACAGATCTGTAGAACGTATTTATCAATAATCATTAATGACGGATCGTGGATCTACATTTGCCAAATCGTGACACTTGCAAAATAGTTGCAAAATTGTTTATACGTAAAGGGGACGAAAGCATAACGTCTGTTGCGTATGCTCTTAACAATAGAGTATTAAGATTCGAAAAGAATTAATGCTGACCAAAAACGGTGTGGGCAATTAACGGCGTTCTTTGTTAGATCTCACGACATGCAATGGCGAGTATTAGCCTGCCGCTATTTCTTTATGACTGCGCGAGAATCCTAACATTCATGACCTTGCAAATGCAAAAGACGCGGCATTCCCGTAATTAAATTAACGAAGATATTTTGAATGACTTTAAAATAAGAAATGCATTCAACATTGACTTTATGAAATTTTGTCGAATACCCATATTTCCATTGACTAAACAAAAGCTGCTATAATTGAAGTCAAAAATATTTCGAAATCCTCTCAAAACGTTCTCTTTTCAAATTTCATGCTCAAACAATACATATATCATATCGTATCCCTCTCGATGGGTAACCGAATTAATCAACACAAAATAATATACACTCGCGTGCAAGTCTTTGGCCAAGGGCCATTTAATGTGTAATTGAATTTGGTCAAAGAGTTTTGCACGCTAGTGTATTTGCAGTTAATAAATACTCTATTGCAGTTATATCAGTACGAAATATTTTGTTTTTGTCACGTTTCTAGATATTTTCGAACATAACTGTTTCGTAGGAAACAACATAAGATGGTAAAGGACAATGAACTTCCGTAGCGCAAATGAAAAAGAAAACTTTTAGAAGAACTTTGAAAGCAGTTGAGGTCGAGCTTTCCGTTTTTTGTACCATTTTTTTACATAAAGGAAAACCGTTACCGTAACTTAGGTCACTCTCTCAGAGATTCCCGTTTATGGTACTGTAGACAAAACCCTCTGCCAGGAGTTTTTATAGGACTGCAGTAGTACTTTAGTGCAAGATGTTGCTCCCACGAAGATTGCTATCATGAGTAAACAAATATAAATTTTAAGAGCGATATAAAAATGGCCGTTGCACCTGTTTACCCCGTTGACTAAATATATAAGTTAGCAGCGTTCGCTTGACGCTCGATTGAATAGTGATTTTCTAAAAGCATATATTTCTCCTCGGATTATGCCTGGATTAATAATACAAGAATGACTAATAACGTTATTACTAGAGAGAGATACGTGTTTAACTATTTTTCAAGGCTGTCATCAAAAATTTCGTCACGCTCGTTTCAATGCTTAATAAGATTTCGTATTCTGAAGTGAAACTGAAAGAGACGGGAACATAACCATGATACTAACGAGTTAAACGACATATTAGATTATTCGTACCGCTATCTCTTAGTCGCTGGGCGAATTACGCGCTAATTAAGTTTACAGCCTTGTCATTCCTCGGACCCTTTGAGCCCTTGCACGGTAAAAAATTATTTTAAGTGTAAAGAGCGTCCGCCGGCAGACAAAAAATCGACTGACACTGTCGTATCGTTATACGTACAACCAATTACCGTTTGGATAACAGGGTGTGTGGTGTCAATTACATTGATTGTAAGCGACATACGCATCGCTGTTTTTCAGTAGTAAAATTATTAAAAATTATTGTAATAAACCAGGGTGCTCCGTAATAGATTAATCTAGGAAGGTTGCTTCATTATGAGTTTTGACAATGTTTTTTTTAAGCGGCTATAACGCGTGCATAAGTTAAATATTTAATAGAAGTAATGTGTTTTACATTTTTTTCATAATCCGATCTTTTTTGCCTTTTTTTTATAGTCAGAAATGAGGCATCTTTAGTTACTATATAAGTGACTAAGAAACACTTTTTTTTAATTAAGCAATCACCTCGCATACCGTGCGCGCGCAGATTCATTTACGTTTACAGCAGCACGTGTGTACAAATAAACTGTACAGTGGAATTGAGAGCTGATAAAATAATTCGATACGTCCGACACTTGTTCCGTTAACTTTACTGCATTTTCGATGGCAGCCTGTCGCAAAATTTTCCATTGCCAATGCTCTTTTGCCAAAGGTAATGAACGGTTTTCCATTGATTTCCATTGGATTTACCACACATCACCTTTGGCAAAAGAGCATTAGCAGTGGGAAATTTCGCTACGGGAGTGGCTAATGACTGTTCCAGTTTTGATAGAGATTGTGGAGCTAGAATAGGATCGAACTGCTGGACCGCGAACTTTGACCTGATTCGAAGAATTTTGATGCGCCTGTGATTTTTTTTTCTAATACGTTTAGTATTTTGCAGAGACAATATTCTTTAGATTTTTGTGCTTGCAACCCTTTGCAAAATCTACCTTAGTAATGGCGTTGCGCTAATGGTAATCAGTAGTAACCAGTGGATTCCCATTCATTTACGATTAGTTACTGTTGATTCTCTTAGGCAAAACACTATTGCAAATGGTAATTTTTTATCTCTTTCCCCTTTTTCTTTTCTTTTAACTTTTTATTACAAGTCTTTAAACAACCCGTGTCAATATCAACAAGGTGAGATTTTCGCTCGCGTAGTGAAGAATACAGACGCCGTCTCTTTCCGCTGCAGAGGCTCGCAAGAAAACTAAACAACATCGATAAAAAAACGATTAGATTGGTTATGTAAAACCAAAGTATTAGAATTAGAAGTATTAGAAAAAAAAAGAGTTAGAAGTCACTGTCGATAATAATTACACCAATAATTCTCATTTTCTAAGATGTTGATAAGAAAATTAAAATAAAAAAATATCCTTGATACGTCATTTTCATAATTCCAAAAAAATAATGTAACGTATAGCAATATTTTCAGATAGAGTAGTATATGGAGTTGAAATAAATGCAAAACGCGTAACAGATCGTTCGCGTTTGTAATTTATCAACAAATATGAAATCAGCTAGTATAAAAAAGTTATTGAAATTCCCTTCTGTGTGACACCTTGTACACTGAATTCAAGGTGATGAATTCTGAAGGATCCTGACAGCCTCGGTTTATACTTTTGGCGAAACGAGTGCTAAGAGCTATTTACAAGTTATTGCGATTGAAATAAAATACCATTTTGCCATGATTGTGTCCTTCGTAAACTGGTATTCCGCTTCTTTATTTTTCCAACCTTCGTTTTAACAACTGCTCCTGTTTTACTTTATCAGAATTACTCGCTAAGGTTAAAAAGATATTGTTTTCCATTATTCCCTCTTTACCATCCATACGAAGGTGAGCTTTTCTCCTAATTCACATTTGAGGGGAAACATTAAGCTATCACTTATTTAGCCATTCCCAAAAGGTCTCGTAGCTAAGAGAATTCTCACTGCTTAATTTTTTTTACTGATTTCAAAACTGTCGGTTAACAGTATTTTACATAAATTCATATTGAAGCATCATACAATTCTCACTTTTAAAAATTCTAATAAATCACATATTCCGGCGTATGTACGATGTTCGAAGGTATATCAAAATAGTTTAAAAACATTAATAGCTTTTTTCTGTGCAGTATTTATATCTAGGAATAAAAGAAATATCTTTCTGCCCCCCCCCCCCCCCCCCGGGTTTCGAAGTCAATGAAACTGTTCATTGAGATCAGGCATCGAATTACTACGTTTGATTACGCGGTGAAAGTTCAACTCAGCCGATAACAAGGCAATTCATCCAAAACTCGCTAATAATTCTATCGTTATCGTTAACGACATTCTAAGCAGTCTTCTCGCGAGTCGCAGTTGATAGCACGACGTAATTCATCTTTCACGGATAGCTTTGCAATCGACTGCCTCTATGTTCAATCGTGTAGCTATCGTAACGAATCCAGAATGCAGACTCGGTTGGTCATGACTCGAGTGTCACTGTAAGCACGACAATTAACCTCATTGGCTGAATGTTATCGGTGGAAAAGTACCGGTTTCGCTGTATTTTTGTCGCCTACTCATCTCCTACCTTATAATCCTTATTTTTTCAACCTTTTTTAGTCCCCTTTCGATACAGGTTCGTCAAATATTCAAATAAGAAATATTTATAGTCCAAACGGTACATCGCGTATCTTCGTAGCGCATATCATTTTCTCACACGTGATAACGCGAATGTGTAATCTAAATTTACTAGTCGATTTGACATCTGAATTTTGAAAGTCGTGTTTTTGTAATTTTATTTTTATATTGCCCCAGTAGAAATCGTGAGCCTACTGAGAACCTATTGATACTTGATAGCTCGTTTTTTAATCCTTTTTCGTGCTGATGCTCTATTCAAATCCTAAAGCACGCTATTTTTCTCACATTTGTACCTTTGCCGAACCTTGATTTCCTTCTGCAACTTATTACAGCTCTCAAAGTTCTAACTCACTCAAATTACAACCTATTTAATAACTTGAAATCCCGAGTCGAAACAATGATCTTATTTTGAACTTGGATATCCTAAACTTAAGAGGACGTAATGTTGTTTTTAAACGTTGCTCGTGCATCTCATGTATTTCACGTATAGCATATATGATATGTACTGGCATAAGTGTTATACGCTATAAATTAATTAAGGTAGAAAAATTGAGTGAATACTTTCACTTAATTTTATAATACACCATAAACTCTTTACAGATGACAATATCGCGTTTAACCACAATTGCACGAAACTTCTTACGCTTCTTGATATTCCTTTCCAGCAATTTTTTATCTCGTCATTTGTGACGACACAAAATCAAATGATAAATCATTTATCTCGGAAGAGAGACTTTTTTCTTTCCATTTTTCCTTACGTCTTCTATTAATAGCAATGGAATAAACTGAGAGTTCCAACTGCACTAATCATAAATTATACGATTACATACTACACTTCATTACGTATTGTTACAACGTATGCCATTTACATCAGTACTTTTGAATACGAAAATCTTATACTGGAAGCTACAGGTAACGCAAGCTTGCGTCGAATATTTCTGTAATTTAACCTTCCGTCTTGCGTTTTCTTATTTTCACTATTCATTTCTTTATTAACTAGAAAGACGTACTAACCACTATTGACAAACAGCTATCACGCAAAGCAGATATACTTTGCAACTGATAACCTCGTTTAACACCTGTGTGTATATCTGTTGTGTATTTTGTGTGCATGCAATCGATAATAATTACCCGAGAAGTTTCGTATGCGTGTACACAGGATAATACATTTTTTTTCAGCGTATCGGACAATTTAGTAACTTCTATCCTTTAATAGTGCAAGCTCATTCATGCAACGCTGCGTATACAGCAATACTCTGATTGGTTAAAATAGCACCCTTAGTACTGTTTTAATCAATCAGCGTACTGCTGTATATGCAGCGTCGCATGCATGAGTTTACACCCTAACCCTCGCTTTTTACTGTTTTCAAACGTTTAACCTTTAGACTGCCGGCATTTTTTCATAAAAATAGTGGTCCTTTTTGGCAAAAAATTTGTACATATATATAACATACATGTTGCGTAGGATTTTCAAGTTTGTTCCGAGCCCCAAAAAGGGGCTTTGCCGACAGTCTAAAGGTTAACGGGTTTCACACATTCGCCGGGTCCCTTAGACCCATCAGTAGGAAGCAAGGGTTGAGAATGCGCAGATGCTTTTCGTATCAGTAGCCCAATATATTGTGTTGTCTCCCTTTATTCGTGTACGTATGCATAACAGAATCATGACGGTCATAAGTCATCCTCATATATTAAACCGTAATGGATGTTTGAAAAATACAATATGAATTGATACTTTAACTGCAGTACAACTTAGTGATGAATCTACGACTATATTTTTTCTTTGATATTTTTCTTTTTACATAAAACTATAAATATGCACGTAACTCGTAAGAAAGGAATTTTCGAAAGATGCCTTATCGGCACTTTATCAATTATCGTCATGCTTTGTACACATTGGCTTTAATCAGTCGATATTGCGTACAATTTAAACTATTTGAAAAGAACCGTTCGCAGCGAGCGTGTTAACGTCAGTTATCAGCTTTATACCTTGAGCTATATATATTACGCGTTAAAAGAGAAAATTCCTGTGGGTACTCTTGTGGATACATGGAGAATTATTATTATTTTTATTGAATTCCTCATCAATTTTAATAATTTAATTTTTGAACTTTGCATCTTGGCAACTTATTGTTTTGAGTTGGTGTTTTTCGGAAAGTAACACGGAAATAAAGAAATGGCGAAGAGGTCGAATAATAAAAATGTAAGTCAAGGCCCGACGTCTAAAAATCGACATGACGCCATTGAGAACTGTAGGAAAGCTCAAGTGTATTGAATGCGAGAACGCTTCTCACATTTTAAACTTCGTGTTATGTTGTAACTCTGGAACATGTGCGCGCTTTCGTTATGATTATAAATTTAGTGCCACAGCCTTTTGGATGATTGTGCTCGTTTTACGAGACAGACTTTTTTGGCTATTATATTTTATGAGCTGTAATGCATACTCAAAATGCATGAAATCATCATAAAACCTGGACGCTATGATGAATGTTTTCAACTGAACGTCGGTTTCTAAAAAAGACGATTTTATCGTCGCTATCGCTGTATTTACAAATATGCGTACAATAAGTCCTTGAATTGCACGGATTCGAGTTGCGCGGATTCGTAGATACATGGTCCAGATTTACAACCTTGGAAACGAAAATGTATGCCGAAAACGTCGTATTTAAGGAGAATTCGACTTACGTGGATTTTAAATTTGCGTGGATCTTCGAAAGGAATTAAGAGTTTAAGTCGAGGATTTATTGTATGTATATTTATATATTGAAATGCATATAGTAACATTTTCTTTGGCGCAACAAATGGTATCTATAGATACTATTAACGATATACTATTATTTAATAAGTATATAAATATAAATAATGGTATGCCATTACTTTTTCACTCTTATTAGCAGTACGGCTTGAAATAAAAAAATTGATCATACTTCTTATTAAGTGTTATTTAGAGTTACTGGTTTACGAGCAAATAGTAGACGCGCAATGTGTAAACACGTTAACCGTAATTAATCACTGAATTTGCGCAAATGATTAAATTAAATCACGTACTGTTTACTGGCATAAATATTTTTAATTCCAAAGTTTCATTTTGTATAATAGATCTTTGTGTCGAGTAGATGTTAAGTGAGTCCAATTCTGAAATCATGACACGAACTTTTTTATTTCTTGTTTGTTTGTGACACGGGGGATTAACAGTCGTATTACTGCACGTAAAGACTTAGAGATAACGCATAAATATTTGGTTGTGCTTCGAGAGTTCCAGTATTTTTCTATATAAAGGAAACTTCTTTATTACTTCGTTTCACAATTAGCACGTTAAATGCGATTTTTGTTGACAGCAGCAAACATTGAATATTTCTTTGATCTCAAGACTATCTTTACAGTCGAGTGGATCCATACACTTTCACACTGAGAAAAAAGTATTGGTCTTGTCATCTATGTAATTTAGTTGGAAGAAATTGAGATCGTGCAACTAAATTCATATTTCGAGAAATGATTTAAAGTTGTCGACACTATACAGATTTAGTTGAGTGAGCGGAATCACATGGTTGTTCAATTTAGTTTATTGAACTAAATAATTTTCGTTTGGTGTACGATACGATCAGGCCCGAGCAACTACTGAAAGCGAAATATGGAGGAACTACATGTTTCTATTACATTTTATTAAATTATATTTATATTAACTTAAAGATACAAATAAATATTCCAAATCATGCAAGTTATACGAAATCATGAATTCGTTGATTCAGTCAACGAAAATCCTGTCAGATTCATGAGTGAAGTCAGAGCTACTATGTCCGCTAGATGGCGGAACGTGGAATAATAAACCCGCAACTAAAGTGTTCACTCAAATGCATATCTATATCAGATTTATTCTTTCCAGTAGTATACGTTCACATAAGTGTGCCAATATAGGAGAAGAGCTATTTTAAGCTTTTTGAATACTTTGAGACACATTTTTATCTATGTATTGTTGTATCCAAAGCGCTGTTCATATATCGAGTGAGCACGTTAACCATCCATGATTGATTCGAAATTTACACTGCTTTGCCTACAAATTTGATTCGTTCGCCAATTAACAATAAGAAATAGATATATTGATGTAATTCCATTATTTATTCAATTTATTCAACTCGAAATCGAGTTTTCTTTAAATTTCTGTTTATTAATTGAACTAGACGGTTAGTTGATTCTGCCGAAAAATCAAGTACACTGAATTAAGTCAACGGCTCAGTTTTATGAATATGTAGTTGTTTTCAATTCGTGATGTAATTTCGTCAGTCCTATTCATTCATAATTGAAGCACACAAAAATACATTGATGCTGCCTACGAATTTAGTTTTTTTAACTAAATATTCGGTCACTTACAATTGACAGTAGATTTGAACTAACGGTATTTTTACATTTGAATCCATTATACCGTTCTTCGTTTTGGCTTTAACTTATGTTTGAAACAAGTAGATCCTTTAACTAAATGTTTTAGTTGAATCCTGTTTATCTTTGGGTTTGCTGTCTTCTATCGCAGGAGAGAGTTGAATCAATTCAGATTTAGTTGCTGCCGGAATTTTTTTTTCAGTACACATGTTTATCTCTAATCGATTAATTCCGAGTAATTCTGGTTAATTAATTCTACATTACCAATTCTTTTTAACGATACACTCTGACTATTCCAATCAAATTTATGTACAGTGTATAGTACGTAGCAGCGGATGAATATTTTCAAGATGAAATGCAGAAACCTGAATCACAATGAATAACACGTCTGTCCATTATTCAGATACTGGGATAATAAAAATGTATCTAGTGTAGTCAGAATATGGACTTGAATTAAGAATTACCTGGCGTATGTAAAGAACGCGCGTTATCCTCTGCGAAGCACGCTCGTATTTTTTGTTTTCGCAGAATAAATTTTAAACTAAAAATCAGATTATTGTTCATTTGTCGCAATATTTCATCTGTCATAAAAAATAAAAATAATCTTAGGTATTCTTTGGAAACTGGCTGCATGACTTTATTGTTTTAATAAATTAATAGTTTTGCAAAATTATTATTTAAAACAAACAAAAATTTGTAGACTCTTTTTTTGTATTAGCTACTGATCTAGTACTGTATACCGTGAATTTACATAGCTTATACACTAAGAAACATGTTTTGTAAATCCAACTGCTCAGATGCAGTCAAGAAAAATTTGTTAGTTTCCAGTGAATTTTATTTCTATCAATTATGATAAAATTGATTGAACGAAAGCTGCGCTGTTATCTCAACTGCATCGCACAGTTACAATAACACGCACAGACCGGAAATGGATATACTTAAAATTGCTCTAAAAACGCGTTTGATTACAGGCCGTATTTAAATGAACTGCATAATACGCGCGTTGTTCTCCACTCATAACCGCAAGATTGAGTTGAATTGATTTTTTTCTACTTTACTAAACGTTTTTGTCATTGAATAAGTACAGGTAAAACAAGCCTATCATTAAATGACTAGTCGGAATTGTCCAATTGTATATGATATTATTTCTTCCATACTTTTCTATTGCGTTAAAAGTAATCTTATTGTTTAAAAATACTAGCTTGCCGATTGATCTTTGTATCAATCTGTCAGATTCAAGAGCACCCAAGCGAGTTCCGCTTTTGAGTGACGTCGTACGATTCTATTAATTCCATCGTACGTAAGTTTCGCTCGTGTACAGACGCCAGGAACTAGTTTCGTCTAAGAAAAAAAAATCATATTAGTTGTATCGGTAATCTCGATTGATTCCAGCAGACTATTCGTGCCGTTTCGATAAGGCAAATACAGCCTCCCAAAAGAATCTTCTGATTTACAATTGCGAGAGATGAAAAGAGAAATCACCCTAACCGACAGTCTCGTATTGCTAAACTTTCAAATCAATTAAAAGAAAGAAAAGGATAAAATCTTTCCTTAACAATAAGAACTCGTTAAAGGCAGCATTCATCTCGGACCACTAATGTATTCGAATACCCAAAAATGGCGAAGCTCACTATTAGTCGGCATTTTCTATTGCTTTCAAGAGTAGCTATGGATACAAGTGTGGGTCCTTAGACCGGAAACGTCGTCGACCTTTCGATATCTGAACATGTGTCGAATATGTTGTATAGCGTTAAGCTCGAGGCACACCTTCTTGGCTATTCCTCTCGTGGGTTGGCAATAGTCGTCCGCCCACACGAAACATCTCGACTTGTCAAACAGCCTCCAATAGATGCGCCACTGCCTACTTAAATCGCGTCTCTTGCAATCAATTATCATTTAATTATTTATCTTAATGTACCGTCGCCCTTTGGGTACTCCGACGCCGACGCTATACGTTTTACTTCCTTACACCATTGCTCCCTTTCATTTCTTTTTTCCCTTCCGGTCGCTCGAAGTTCCTTTCCTCCCCCCCCCCCCCCTCCCCCCCATCCCACCCACCCATCCTTGTTTTCTCTTTCTTTGGCTCTAACACTTACGTAACTTCTGCAATAACACTTCTTAACGAAAATGGTTGCCTTTTATGGCTACTGAATTTCAGGAACGTTGCACAACGTATAAATTTATTCTACGATCGGTGAAAGCCAGGACGACAATCCCTAATGGGCGAAAAACTCGACGAGTTTTGAGTGACCGTGTCTTCAGCGTTAACTTTTTCCTTGTTCGGACTGACAGGCGCGAATATTACTTCACAGATGTCAATAGCATTTCACATTTGAGTGATTGATATTGGTTTGGTTTATTTCTTCAAAGATTTACCGTCATTGTTTATATCATATACTGACATCGCGATTTCATTTACCAAGAAGGCATTAGTTATTATGTAATAGGAATACAAGTATTGTATTTTCTGTGCTCAACACCGTAATCACACAATGAATAAAATCAGAACTTTTTCGTGCATAGAAATTTTTGGCATATTTGATATTGCAATCAGGAAACACACATCTGTAGTGGACAAAGAATCAATCTATTGTTACAATATATTTCCTTCGTTATCAACCGTTAAGATAATTATTGTTTCATGATATACTTGTTATGTGCATGAATGCGTATCGATATTTCAATAATGTTTCTTTGAATTCGGATGCCTTAATTGTAGCGTTTCTGTGTGACAGCGATTTGACTTGAATTCATTTATTCTTGATTAATAAAGATGTATCGTATTGTTTACAGCTCTGGGAATAACTTGTTACTGCGAAGGTCACTGCCCGGACGACCGTCAGAATGGAACCTGCGAAGGCAGGTCAGGAGGACACTGCTTCAGTGCTGTCGAAGAAGTATGGGATACTGAAACCGGCGAATATGTTCCAGAATGGTATGTAGTAAAGCATTAAAAAATAACGAGGATTTTGTGGAGATATTTTTAGTTGATGATTAGATTATGTCAATTTTACAATTATCTTTAGCATATTGCTAAGAAATAATAATTTCATCTAAGGAAGACTGCCTTACAATTAAGTTTGTTTTTCTTCATTACAGGTCGTTTGGCTGCTTACCACCGGACGAACAGGGCTTCATGCAATGTAAGGGTTACCTAGTGCCCCATCTTCAAGGAAAAAGCATATTTTGTTGCAACAACACTGCCTTGTGTAATAAAGACATCTTTCCGATGTACAAACCAAGACCAACAGCAGCACCAGATCCTATAGCTATTGCTTCTGGGGCCCCGCTGATCGTGCTAGCAGCTTCTCTTTCGGTTTGTCTAATAGTTTTCTGCGTGGCTATGGTGATCATATATCATCGTTACCGCAGGAAGGAAAGAGGACCTTGTTTAGTACCATCTCAGGGCACGCTAAAAGATCTTATAGATCAGAGCAGTGGCTCAGGTTCGGGATTACCTCTTCTCGTGCAGAGAACTATAGCGAAACAATTGGCCCTGTCGCAATGTGTCGGTAGAGGTCGCTATGGAGAAGTCTGGCTTGCAAGATGGAGAGGAGAAAAGGTCGCCGTAAAAGTTTTCTTCACCCTCGAAGAAGCATCGTGGTTTCGCGAGACGGAGATATACCAAACCGTCCTGATGAGGCATGACAACATCCTAGGTTTCATCGCAGCCGATATCAAAGGAACTGGGTCATGGACTCAGATGCTTTTAATCACGGACTATCACGAGAGGGGATCTCTTCATGACTATTTGCAGACTACGGTACTCGACCATCCAGGTCTCTTGGCCATTTGTTTGTCAATAGCCTCTGGAATTGCTCATTTACACACTGAAATCTTCGGAACCCGTGGGAAACCAGCGATAGCTCATCGTGATATAAAGAGTCGGAACATCCTGGTGAAACGGAATGGCGAGTGCGCCATAGCAGACTTCGGACTTGCAGTACGTTTTATAAGGTATGATCATTGCGTAACGACCGGTTATTTATGAGATTCCTTTAACGATTCCATGATATTGCCTTTTATGTGACATCTGATCGCTTTTCCCTGCCACCGATATCTGTCTATTCGCTGAAGAGCATCAACGTTAATGGTCTTCACCGTGCACCTAATGCGGCACATTCACATCCATATCGACGTTAACGTTAACGTTTAATGGACTTTGTTGTGCCTTTCAGCGAGAGCGGTGAAATTGACATAGCCCCAAACACGAGAGTGGGTACACGGCGTTACATGGCTCCTGAAGTCTTGGATGAGAGTTTAAATACCTCATCATTCGACTCTTTCAAGATGGCAGATATGTACTCCGTTGGTCTCGTCTTATGGGAAGTGTGTAGACGATGTGCAACAGGAGGCAAAGTGTCTACGGCTGAACCTTATGCGCTCCCGTACCACGACGTCGTACCTAGTGATCCTGATTTTGAGGATATGAGACTAGCTGTCTGCGTCAAGAGGTTACGACCCGTAGTACCAGCAAGATGGGAAAATGATCCGGTAAAGATTTTCCTTCTAAACTTTCTTATTCGTTTCTCTCTCTTTCTCTCCTTTCTCTTTTTCTCTCTCTTTCCTCTCTCTATCGAAAATTCATAGCCCTTAAATTGAATTTATTTATAGGTCCTTTTTGCTTTGAGCAAGCTAATGACCGAATGCTGGCATGGGAATCCTGCGGTGCGTTTGACTGCACTCCGAGTCAAGAAGACTATGTCGAAACTGCACATTGACAATGCCATAAAGATTGTGTAGTGCTCGAAAGAGAAGCGGGGCCTTCAAACTGTTATTTCCCTTCTCTAGTTGAAAGATACTTCCCCTGTAAATACATGTCCTGGTGTACATAGAGTCGATGACACAGACTGCAGCCTAAAGACTGAGTACTGAAATTTATAAATACATGGTGAGCGAATGTGTACGTATGAATGGATGTGATGTCCAATGAGAGCGACCAATTGCCAGTGCGAATGTGAATACAAGTGTCAGTGCAGTCTTGCGACTTTCAGTTTTTGTTTTGTTTTCGAGCGAGACGTCATGATGATGGGGTTGTCGTGATTCTGAAAAAAATTATCTTTTGGCACTTTGTTATTTTTTATAACCGGACTACATACTGAAGTAACATTAACACATTGCCATTCTAATAAAAGACCTCGATACTTCAAATTTGAAACCTAGGGAATAACTATAAAACTTATCTTAAAAGAAATTATGGATAACTTGTCAATCATTTTTGATTGATCTTATACAAAGTACGCGACGACCGTAGCAAAATAGTTATTTCGGACTCACGTAACGATCACATGATTGAACCAATTGGTCGAGTTTCATGATGAATTACGATATTAACATTTTGTTAATTAAATGATAGAAAGGCTACTACTTAGAAATGTGTACGATACATTGTGGGAATATCATATCCCGAAATATTCGAGCCTAACTAGAGGATTTAAACCAAATCCAGCATGACTGTTTTGTTTCCTATTTTTTCTTGAACAAAATATTGATCGAAATATTACATAATAAAAAATCGCCTGCTTTTACGCCTTAGAAACTTATAAACACGAACATCGCAAAGTTCAAGTAGAATTCTTTCCTTTCCAATAGACAATGACATAACACATGCTGGTTTTGCTTTTGAATGCCTCATCATATCCCCAAATACGATTATTGTTAATTAATTACATTTTTTTTTCAAGTATATTAATATTATTTTTATCACGAAACTTGAATCGTTGCAGGATGTTCACGGATTTACATAGTTTATAGAATACAGTGCTATACAGATGCTTGTAAAGTTTGAAACGAATAGGAGAGAGAATGTTTCTACGATATTATGAAATATCTACACAGTTGAATGACATTGAAAAGGCTAGTGTAACATAAATTTCTTACATTTCCGGTACTGCTGAAAATTGAACAATACCGATTGATATTACTTACTATTCAGCTCCAAATTAATAAGTAAATTAACCCTTTAACGTGAACGAGCATTCCCCTCTCTCTGCTGAGGGGATGGGTAGCCGCACCCTAAGTATCCCTTCTAGTACCCGTAGTACGTCTGAGTACGAATTTTACGTTAGAGGGTTAAAGGGCGGAAAATGGCGTTATAACTTTACCAATTTATTTCAGGCACTATAAGCAACTCTGTATATTACATAGTACAGTATATAATTTATGTTTCTAATCTGTATAGATGAGAGATATCGATTTGGTATTAATTTGGTACCGAAAAATGATTTTATAAAATCGATCGACAGTCTAAACTAATATATTTCACAATATCGTGAAAATATTTGACAATATCGCAAACAAATACTAAGTCTTTATTCCTCAAAATATTGGTCATATTCATAGAAATAAATATATATGTACTTGTATATTGAGCACTAGAGAGATTCTTTGCACAATCATTTTCTACGCATGTGTCATACGCAACGCAATAATTTATATATATTCACACATAAATTATAAAAGTATTCCAAGATTATGGACTCTCGATCGTTTTTCTAAAATCATTATGTTATAGCATACAGTTCTCGAATGTTACACATCGAAAACTATTGTTACATATTATCCTAATTCTTCTCTAGGAAGATCAGTTGTAACTATATTATTATAAAATGTACCTAATGGCTATTTGATTGAGAATAATGAAATTTATATTTTTAACGAGTATTAAACAATATCATTTTTTCCAGTATATATTTACTACTATTTCCGAAGTCGCAGTACGTGTTTATTTCTGTTGTTTGCGCACAGTACATCATCGAAAACGCTCGTACGTTATTCTAATGAATTTTATTTTCACATATCAACAACGAGATTACTTTTAAAAGTTGGCATCGTAATTTTTGTGATGCTTATTTCCCTATAAGTATCACTAAGATTGTATTTCAGTGTCAATATTTGAAAGGACTAACTATTAAAGTGCATCAAAATACAGACAAACTAGTATTAAAAAATAACATCAAATACAATTATGCAGTAACTGTTAATCTACGTAATTTCCGCAATTAATGTTATAATTTGGTTCAAAATTTTACAGTAAGATACGATATTTTAATGATCATAACTGTTTTACATGTGTCGACGAAAAAAAAAAGAATAGAAGCTACATAACATCGAGATGACAGAGTAGCGGCAAATCAAAATTCATAATGGCAGATAAGAACGATAGTTTCTTTTTAACACATGATAGTATCATGTATCTAATAACTTGTAATGCCACGGAATGAAAGATGAAATATTTCCCGGAGGCAGTATGAACATCATTCACATAAAGAAGGGACTTAACCCATGGAGGACGGGTGGCTCATATGTGAGGTATGTGTGAGCCACCCCCTTGTATTTTATAAACTACTCGATCGATTTTGACGAAATTATGGAACACTAAAAATCAACAATATTCTTTTTTTATGAAATTGCGCATTAAGCGAACTAGAATCAAGAAGAAAACCCAATTTAATTGAAAATAGTGAGTTATCAATGTCAAAGTTTGGTTTTTGGCCAACAATTTTTGCACTTTTTTTTTGTTAATACAAAATTTTTAAAATATTTTTTAATAATTCTAGTTTACCTGATGAAGGTGTTTGTTGTGCACGTTTCTATCAACGTTTTCTATCGTTTATAGTATTTCGTACTGTTTTGATGAGATTAATATAAAATTTGTCACTTACCGTTAATCAGCCAATCCTGGGCTATAAAGGGAGGGAGGACCTTCTTTCTCAAAGACGTCTTATTCAATAATTTACACTAATTTACGGGCACGATGACACTTTCCCATTCTTAGCCGAAATATACCCGCTTTGATTTATTATTCTACCGCGCGCTGCGTCACTCATAGTGCTATAACTTCTACAATTTAACAAATTTTTAAAAATGATTTGAAGCACATTCCAGATACCTTAATCTTTGAGAAAAAGCAATAAAAAATCCATTCTTTTGATCTGACAAAGTAGAAGACCCCCCTTAAATTTTCCGTCCGCCATATTGGATCCGCTAAATTGAATTTTGAAATTCTGAGATCAAAATCGAAATCAGCGACTCCGAAAACCTTAAGGTACTGTTTTTGAAATTTTGTTTTTTTTGGCGGGGGGGGGGG
>JARQST010000367.1:419069-440519 GCA_030142225.1 Pachycephus smyrnensis
CCTTTGGACTGGGTCCTCGAATGTGTATTGGGAATAGATTTGCTTTGATGGAGACGAAAATAATCATGACGCATTTGATGCAAAATTTTCTGTTTGAACGAACGGAGAAAACTGTCGATTCTACTAGGTTTACTCTAAAACCTTTTAGTATTGTACCGGTAAAAGGCTTTTGGCTTCGGTTAAAGCCACGAAAGACGTCTTTATCTGCGTTATAATTTAAACGTTTTTCTGATAACATTATAATTTTATCTGTTAGGTTAGGTTAGGTTAAGTTAGGTTTAAAATTATTATACACAATATAAAAATTATTACATTTATTTTATTCTCTTTTTTTAACAAACATAAAAATGAGATACACAATGAATGTATATTAAATGTACTTGTAAATTTCTGAGAATACAACTTACATAACAAGATCTTTTGTAGAGGTAGACCGAAATCAAGCTGTATGAATTAGTGGCATGATGTAACTGGCTTCGCTGGATACAAGCGTAACAGCTTTATTCATGATTTCAGTGACAGGCCATTCTTGCAAACTACTTGGTGGGTGGTTTGATTTATATACCTTAAGGTTCCTAGAATCGCAGGGGTAACGCTCCATCGACTTTTCCCATTGTTCGAGAATGCTGCTACCGTTACTTTAGAAAATAAATTAACAGTTTAATTAACAGTTTTTGATAACGCTATCGTCGCCGTATTTGCAACAATATTGCCGTGTTTTGTTCAGTTTGCATATATTACTGCATACGTCTTGCTGAAGACGAATTATGGATATCTCAATTCTGACATCTTCTGGAAGATGTCTTCGAGTTGTCGCGTGTAAGACGTCTTTAAAAAGCCGTCTTCAGGACGACTTTATGACATGTGTGCTAACAGGGTATGGTGTGTTTGTAATCGTAGGGTGTGTGGAATAGTGGGGTGGGCGCTGGGCACCTCGGGTACACGTGTGAAATCGTTAGAATTTTCAAAGAATTCTTTTCAAATCTACGAAAATTAGCCCCCGGAAAATTGGCCCTCTAATGGCCGGTTAAAACTTTTGAAACGTCTCTGCTAAATGTCCTAACTGCAAAATATTCAACGGTACATTATAAATCCGTTAACTTAATGATTGCGACGGGGGCAACAAATTTTGAAGGTGGAATAATTGGTGTTTTAAGCTATCCTAGCCTAACCTTACCTAGCCTTACCTAGCCATGTACAAACTGTGACGTGATTTTTTAATTCACGGTCACAAAGGGCCCTTGCTATCGATTTGGATAACGTTCACGTCTTTGCTGGCCCTTCCCGAGTCGTCGCCCTGCTTGGAGATTAGGCTCTCGGATAAATTCGTACGTTGTGTCAAAGTTCTCGACAAAAGATATTGTTTTAGGGATTAGTAACGGTCGGGATACTCGAACCTGTCGCGAGAAGGAAGTCTCGAGGAAACGAGTTGCCCGACAGAGGAGAGCGACCGACGAGGTAACTCCACAAATTTGCAGAAGCCCAGCTGCAATACCGGCGCCCCATCAGGGAGTTGCAGTGGGTTGGAGAACGGGCGGAGGATTGGTTTAAGAGTACGGGCAGGAGAGGAACCCCCTTGGCCCTAGTTTGGTTATATTGGGCCCTGTTTTCGCCCTATGCACAGGGGAAGCGATCGTGGAGGATCTCAAGGAATTGTCATGCTACCGAATTGTTAAAAGACGCTATGGATAGTTAAAGGGACGGCTCGAGGGAGGAGACAATAGTTACCGGCTATGGAATTTCCACCAATCAGAATAATCCATTCTCGAAAATTGTTATCGAAAAGTTAGTCTGTCTCTGGACACCGACGAGGTGCCATGAGCTGACTGGCGCTACCGTGTCGATAGTTTTTCTGCCCGTGTTTACCCAGGCGGCACGTTGAGCTCCCGTACGCGTGTATAGTGCGTGCTATAGTGTAGTGTTCTCGTGCTAGCTTCCGCAAAATTAAAGATGTCGAAAGTTATTTTTCCCGTGTTCTCGAGGTGCATCCTAGTGAAGTGGTGGAGTGCCCTGTGAGGGATCACCCCTGGGTATTGCTCCCGGTTCCCTATGGATTAAGCGTATCAGCTCTGGTGAGTCGTACCAGTTTTAGTAATTGGTGTAGAAATTCCGATTGGTTTGTCTACAAAAGATCTCGTCCCGTCTTCGTGGCTGTTATTGCGATTTCGGCGTTTCTTCGGCTCTCGTACCTTTAATCGGTTGTATGTGTTCTCGTCCGTTTAGATTTCGGAGGTGTCCACTATTTACCTGGCCTAACTCCGACCCTCTCTACCACAACCTGCATACTGAGCGGCCGTGCATTTCCGCAACCGTTCGCTCTTGTTCATGCATCCGGTTGCGTTTGTCGATTTCACGCGCTCCCAAAAATCGACGGGTTCCATTCGTGTTTGTGCCGTTTTGGTGGAGTCGGGGAGGTTACCCTCGTCTCCCAGGACATACCGGTTCGTCGGTACCGGTGAAACAAAAGCTGGCTGGCGGCCAGCCCTGGCTTGCGGATGCATGAGCGGGGGTGGACGGCCGAAGATGACGAGTTCCAGGTTGAGCTCTCGCGTGGTCAGGAAAATACGTCACAAAACTTATCACAGCATTACATTATTGTATCGGACTCGCTCGCCGATGATATTTTTATAACTAACCCATCATGAGGATCAGTAATAATACAGACAAATATCTCTTGTTGTACGTGATGTCTTCTGGATAATGGAAAAATTGCAATTATGACATATATTCATACAAATATTGAAATAAAATTCAAGATATTCGATGAAAATTAAAAACTGGTATATGACGGAAATTTGAGGGCCATTTGTCCTGTTACGTTTGCGATTACATTTACCACTATTCAATTCCACGCACTATCACAGCCGTCGTCGGGTATTTTTTCCGTGGCTTTTTATTTCGTGGGTTTTTTCCGTTAGTTCTTTTTTGTTCCTTTCCTTCCGTGGGTCTTTTATCCACGATAATTTTTTTCGACTACCGTTCACGAGTATTGCAGGAACTAAAGTCAGCTCGTCTATTTGGTTTCTACATTAAAACCACCTTCAGGTTGAGTAGTACTCCAGGATAGGCCTATATCACAGAATGAAATCCCTATAGAGAATCAGAAGCACTGAAATATATGCATAGTGGAACCCGTACCACGCGTGCCGAGGGAGAGGGTGAGGGAGAGAACATTGCCCCCCCCCCCCCACACGTTGTACAGTCTCTGTCAAAAGTTAGTATCGAGAGTACATGTCTTTTATAATAAGGTAATATAATATGCTAGATCACTTACCGAAAAAAAATGACAAATGCGTTGCCGGGCTTCAAAATGATTTACAACCCTTCACACTATACATTTTCTTCATTTTTACGTTTTACCATTTTACACCTTTTACGATTAGACGGTTGTGAATTGTAACTTTTAGCTCAGTCTGTACTTGACATGCGCAGTTCGCTGCAGAAAACGACAGATGATCCCTCAAAGACAAAGATAGATAGAAAATACCTGGCACGCACCGGCGCAGCATATTCTTATGGCGGTACGCCTTCCAGTATACATATATCTCATTGATCAGAAGCGACACTATCTGTCGGCACCTTTGAAGTTTTGTCGGTCGCGCGGCCATGTTGATGATCAGGAAGTGTCTAGGGGTTTTTGAGTAAGGTGACAAACATGTGCCAAATTCAAAATTGTCAATAGTCAAAAATTGTCAATAGTCAAATATTGTCTAAAGATGACGATGAAATTGAAGTGTATAAAAATAAGTTTGAAACATATTATGAAAGTTACGTAAGTTTCTTAGTTATCTATGAGTGATATCTCCGTCATTATTATTAATGACAATTTTGTTCTTTTGCAAACAGAACCTCGCAGAGCGGCTAGTGGTGGAAGAAGCCGGGCCAGAGGCAGGAGGGGCAACCGAGGACGACGGGGAAGACTGTTCAAATTACGAAGAATATCAAAGTTCAAATAGCAAGCACCGGTCAACAATTCACAAAAACATCTGTCACAAAGTCCAAAATTCGAAGTCAAGTTGTCGGCTTACACAACAAAATAGCGATACGTGCGTAATTACAGACAAACAGCGAGTCATTAAACACTCGAGAACAAAGCAATAAGGAGCGCACAACCGACTCAAAAATTAATAAAAAAAAGTTTTAAGAATAACCCAATGTATTACACCTTGTTAGAATCTGCAAAGAATGGGCAAGTTTTTGTGAACAATGTGCACTTTCCCGTACTAAATTTTTTTCAGTGACAGACTAGACAGACGAAAAGCCCTCAGAAACTAATTTATTTCTCTTAACACATGATGCCAGAATTGATATGAATGCTGTAATGGGATAGGTACATCCTTCACAAGGATAATTAAGGGAAAAGATTTGCAAAAACACTTGTAATTTTTTTATAATTTTTTTTTTATTGGTACACTAGGCAGTTTTTTGAAAAAACACTAAAGTGCAAATAACTTTTGAGCCATCAAAAATCGGATAACCATATATAGGTATTTTCTGATTGGAAATGACCTTGCCTATCACCCTACTTTGTTTGATCCATGACTTACCAGACACCCTGTATGTCTTTGATGTATAGCTCACAGAAATACTGTTGAAACTTTTGTAGATTCAATATTTTGGCTTCATGCAGATGAATAGGTTTTATCTTCATTTTTAAGAATTGCTGTTATGAAAGTAACATATATAATGTGAGCTTATAATATTTCTCTCCTTTATTCTTAGTATTAGATTAAGTTTCTAATTCGACATATATACTATTTATTGATATTTACTTTCTGCACGTTACAAATATTACAAATTATACTCTGTTGACAAAAATACTATATGAATGTGTTACACTTTTGTTTAGGTACTTGTTAAATTATAATGCTGTAACACAATGAAGTAATACTAAATTATCATCTATTCCATTTCATAGAGTGCACAGAAATATTAAACAATGTCACTCAATTTTTCGGTTTTTTCTTCATTGGACTTGAGTGGAATTCTTCAGATTTAATTGTATTAATCTTTCTTCAAATTAAGAGCATCCTTTCCATTTGTATCCGACGATGACTCAGGTAGCTCGCTGTTTGGTGTTGGACCTCTTCTAATTTGTATTCTTCGTGATATGAATAGTCCAACAATCATGCTCCCAAGAAATATAAGCACACAGCTTGATTCCAAATCGTCAAACATGATAGCCACTTCTTCCAAGTTTCTGTATGAAATATTTACCAATTTATTCTGTATCACTTGATTTCTAACCTCGAAAATCACGTGCAAGCAGTATCTTATACTTCGTCAGACTGGCTACCACTGGCTATCTTATCCAGGCACCAGTGATTCTCAAATTGTTTCTGTTATCTGTAGTATTCATTGGAATGGAATACTGTGCTCAATCGGTAAATCGTGCATTCATTGAAATTTGTATTGATTTTACCTTTTCTGTAATAACTTAAACATTTAAATTATTGTTAATTGATCACTTATTTAAGATTTGTGATTCAAAGTATACTTAAAATGTATAATGACCTATTTTGTCTGTCAAAGTCTTAACGATTTGAAGTTTTATTTGCATTCAAATTTCATTTTAGATGAACATATAAAATTTGCCTCTAATTCGGATAAATAGTAACGTACGAAGTGATGATCTTTAGTAAGGCTCAGGAATTTGTATTGTATACCTGAGTAGAAAATTGTAATGATGTCGATATAATATAAAGGGGAGGGGGGCAAAATAGGCCCTCTGGGGCGAAATGGGTACCATTAATAGTATTAATGAGAATGCCCACTTTCCGCATGCGGCTGATCCCCCTCCCCCCCAATATGTAACTGTTACCTTTTATTTGTTGGGTTTCTGTTTACCTTTCACAAAATTCGAAACTAAACATCGTTTTAATTTTTTTGGAAAAAACAATACCCCGAAGAAACCGAGGTCTCAAGTCATTGGCGAGAAAAAAGAATTAAAACAACGAAATGGAATTACTATTTACAAAATGATCCCTGTTAAAATTTAATTCATTTCTATTAGACAAGTTTTCAACAAACTATTTGAACTACTAGGAGTGCTCCAAAAAACTTTAAATTATTTACAAATTTTACAAAATACATCAAATCTAATGTAACTAAAATTTGTACAGGGTTCTCTTTGGCGACAAAACATTTCTTCATTCGAAAACAAAATAATCCTTCCTTTGTATCTGTTTTTTGACGATTATGAGCCTAATAACGCTCTTGGCCGTCATAAAGGATTATCCAAATGCGGCACTGTTTATTTAAGAATTGCTTGCTTGTCCAATCACATTTACTCAAAGTTAGATTAGATTTTTCTTTTTTTCTCTGCTTAATGCGTTGGATAAACAAGCTTCTAATAATTCATCAATATTCTCAAAAACTATAGACAAGCTATTAAATCTGAAAGAAACTTTCGAATTTATTTTTTTATTAGCACTTGTTCTAGGCAATAATTTAGGACTACCTTCAATGCTGGGCTTCAATGAAAGTTTCTGGGCGAACTATTTCTGTCGTTTTTGCTTAACCCATTTCAAAGATATCAATACTATTTTTCATGAAGGTGCCGAAACTGTCAAAATATTTTATCGTCGGCCGATATCACTAGAATTTGGTGCGAAAACGAGGAGGAATTCTTTCTCAAACGCTGCAACATGAGGTGTCCTACTTGGAACAGGACAAGGACTACAAGGACGAGACTGTTCAAGCGCTTATTCACTAATCAGAACTTGAGACATATGTCATTGTAAAACATTTAACTAATGTTATATTCGATAATCACTATCAAGCGTTTTGAATTAGGGGAAATGGGGGTAGCCCCGACCATTTTCTTATGTTTGACATTATGATTAATGTTAGGAACATAAACATAAAGAAAACTACACTAAAATAATAAAAAAGACATGTATTTACGTAATTGAGTACAAACAGATAATAAAAATAGCAAACTTAAAAAAATAACTACTTCAAAGTTAGACTTAATTTTAACCTCTCTAGGAATGTGGCGGGTAGCTGTGGCCACCATAATATTCAATAACCAAATCGTTTTTTGGCAACACAAACATCACAGGTGCATTATAAATCTGATGGATTAATATCCACACACGCCTTATGAGCTCAGTCCTTACATTTATTACACTGAATCCAATCCTCATCAAACGATTCGCCACAAATGATGCATTCTGTTTTCTGATCTTGAGGACGTGGTTCAGGTGTGAGATTTTTCTTATACGACAGCTTTTTTGTTCTGTTCTGCCTTTGAATTTAGGCATTTTAACAATCGCCTAAGGCAAACAAATGATAGAAATTATGAGCAAGGGTCTTCGTCTGGACCTTTGAAAAGAAATGGGCTTTCGAACAGCTGGCCGAGGTTACCCGAGTTGACTTTATTCAAAATTTTAATCGTATTACCTAACTAGGTTAGGATTTGTTCAAACGCAAGAAGAGACATCAAATTCAAAAGCTTTTCAATATCAAAATAAGGTAGAGTACTTAATTACTTACGTATGTTCAATAATACACCTCTTTGAATATAAATCGTCGCGTGATTGTTTTTCGCGGAAACAACTATTCACTGCTATACGCCCGGACGCATCAGCCAATTAGGCTCAATTAACCGTGCATGTCTAGTGCGACACAACGCATGCAGGGAGAAAAAAAATACGGATAAGAAAAATGCGGGAAGTTTAAATTTTCGCAATGGCCGAGGCTACCCGCCGGCCGGGGCTACCCCCATTTCCCCTATAGACGTAAATCAGTTCAAATGGAAAAAATTAACGTTAACAGATTTATCAATTGGCAACGCGTCTATTATTTATAAATTAAGTAATATATTCCAAAAATGTGGAAATAAGAATTTTAAATATTGTATGTGTTACGCATTCCCATAATCTGGCTTCAGAATTCATTCCTGTCCGCGCATCGGAGCGCAAGACAGGACAATCATCTCCCGGCCCCGCACATCTTAATCAGGGCCGCCGCACCGCAGGCTAAACGTCTTCGGCCGCGACACGGATAAAAACAGTCAACCGCAGGCACTCGTACATCTTAAACAAGGCGCTGTCTCGCTGTGGCTGGATAATCGTCATGACATGATTGGTGGCGCCCACCGGCCACCCACAGACGCGTATCCGCATTTGCCCGTACTCGACAAATTCTCTTTATTCTTATACAGACTGTATTTCGCTCTCACAACCATATGCGAGCTTTCATAGAACCATCAACGCCGACAGGGAGCGGAGGACAAAAGATAAAGTTTCACTCAATGATGTTTTACAATTTTATTATATTCAGCTCGGTAATCGCTCTTCACCGTCAGCCGTCTTGCTTCAATTGTACAATAATACTGAACTCCTTTAGTGATGGCGCTGTATTTATACAGTAGTTTTTGCCACCCCTACTGTCTTATTTTTCGAGCCTTTGCCCGATTGAACAATATAACAATAACGGAACGGAACGGTGTAAACATTAACTCTAACGAAAGGTTTTTTATAAACTATTTTGTATCGGCAACAGTATGTTTTATATTGCTCAAATAATTGTCTATATCATTAAATGATAATGTTTAAAATGAGTTTTTATTTTATATTTGAGATTTGTATGTATCACGTATATGTATATATGTAAACTTATAGAAAGGATGTTTTGGGGACACTGCCGCTTATGCGGCACTCACAACGGGAAGCTGAGATGTTTTTTTAAAAAAAAACTAAACCTTGGGACATCTAACATTGAAATTCTAACCTAACCTAACCTAACCTAGCCATTTCTAAACTCATCACAGCTCCGCGTGTCTAGCATTAGAAAAATTTTGGAAAATTTAGTGTGAGAGTCGCTTTACGGTTCTCAAACCAGTCGTTATCTTGAAAATTTTTTGAGAACCGACCTCAAAGTATACAAATGTCCTCAAAGTAGTTAGTATATAACTCAAATTGTCCCCAAAATATCCGATGGATATATTTATACATATATATTAGTTGTAATTTCTGACCCGAAGGTATTGCACTACAACCAATATAAAAAATAGTGTATAATCAATTTAAAGAAAACTGCGCCACTTGTAATTTTGTTCTACTCATGCGTATAAAATATGACGCATATGACAGGTAAATTTTACTATACTGCATCGGAATCGTTATAAATCTGTTCGAAATCACAATTGACGATTATTACGGAAAAATTATGCATTTATTAATGAATTTTTACTATCGTTACGGTATTTTTTGCAAACGTTTAGATTACGTTTTAAAATAATAACATAATGTCAGTATATACTAGCTGTATTATAGAACATAGTAAATTTCGATTCAATTCTTCAGTAATAAGTACTGCAAAATTTTCTCTGTGTAAATGACGTGATTCATACTGTAGACTCGGTACTTCATGCATTAGATTTGTTTCGATATTTTTATGGCACTAGATAGTGTGAATCTGGAGAAGGCTCCATCCCTCTGACTTTTTCTTCAACAAGACCTTTATAATATTTTGTTTGACTAAGATCAGTAACAGAACAATCAATGCTCTACTTGACCAAGTCGATAAATCTCATAAGAGTAGCTGATCATACATAAATTCGAGTAATAGTTTATACTATTTACTATCACTATTTATTATCGTAGTTAATACATTTCTGGTCATGTTTATTTGCTGGGAATGCAGTTATTCTTATCTTAACTATAAAGTTTTCTTAGCTCACATTCAATTATCGTACCTATCCATCTCTGTATGTGCATACATAGGAGTGGGATAAGTGTATATAACAGATCATTCGGATCTCTTAATTCATTTCGGGAGGATATTCGACTAACACATTTAATTGATAAAGACGCTACATTACCTGACATGAAACAAAAATTCAAACAAAATCAAAACAAGTTTTTTATCTTTAAGTAAGTGAAAGTGAGAATTTGGGGTTTCTAGAATCGGGTTCAGGTGATAATATTTGCGATATTGTTAGACATAAATCGGTAGAAGGGAGACAAGTTTGTATGGAAATCGTACCATGAATAGAAGATAATGCATTATTTGGCAGTGACAGTAGCAATACTCCAGTTAGTGTATTTTTTGCTGCGCAATTGCATGACTATACCGACGTTGCACGAACTAGAAACGGAAAATATAATAAATCACGTGAATCAATGAAGGGGGCACATACACCTGGGATGCCCGAAAATAGGTTTCCTGAGTTTGGATTGCAGAAAATTGATAAACGATTTTCAAACGTTTTTTTCTTTAATCAAAAGTACGTAATCAAATAGAAATTATGAAATTTTCGTTGCAAAAAACATTGAATTTTGCAAATGATCCTTGTTAGACATGTTTTCTCGTGAAGACCTTTGCGGTAGCCACGATATGTCGGCCAATCTTCGACCAATTTATTTGAAATTTGGCATAACTCTTCTAGATAGTAATACGCAGTTAGCATGGAAGCTGATTTTTGATTGAGGATTTTCTTGCAGTTTTATCGCAAAAAATCGTTGATTTTTCGCTACTGTGTTTTCATGGCCGTCATTTTTTTACATTGAATATAAAAAATGTTGAACGGACTAGTGCTTAAGATCATTTTACAATGGGACATTCCCGGTAGACGTTTGTCGTAAGTCGTTTTACAAGCCAATCGTAACACCGAAAAAGCGGAGAATTTAATTCTGATTGGCTTGTAGAAACGACTTACGACAAACGTATAACGACAACGTTCCATTGTAGAACGGCCTTTAAACTGTGGCAACCGTTCTACGTGAAAAATTACGTGCTGCTTAGGGCCCGGTCACACTCGTCAAACGCGCGTTCGAACGCGAACTGCCAACCAATGGTACACCGCATCCACAGGAATTCACGTTGTATTATTGGTTGGCAGTCGCATTCGAACGCGCGTTTGACGAGTGTGACCGGGCTCTTACTGCTTACAGTCCAACATGGCTGACGACAGTGGAGGTTTATCTATTCTTAAGTACTTTTATTGTGTATGTTGTTATTCCATTACAAGATGTACCCGGTTAATTTTGTAGTACCGAAAGAAGGTAGAACGACAAAATGCCTAGACCAGGAAAAAAAACAGGGAGAAGGCTGACATTGAAAGGAAGGGGCAACAAAAACCTTGGAGGTTAGATTACTTAGTCTATGTGGCTGTATTGTCTCTACTTATTATTTCATTATCTTAAAAATAATATAATATATATATAAGCTATAACTTGCGCTTTTCACGTTAGTTAATATAGTTTCTGTGATGCAATAAACTCGTCTTGAGGAAAGTTCACCATGGGTTGCATTTTGAGTATGATGCAAGTATTTTGCAAGTTGTCATATAATTCGGTAAAACTGCAGAATACGACTCCCTTCAAATACGGCATATTTAAAAAAAACTATACAATCCACAGTTCACTGCAAGAGGGAGTCGTATTCTGCAGTTTAGCCTATAATTCGACTTTATTCAATATTGTATACCTCAACTTTTTATATGCAAACATTCTGGAATAAATTTTGTGATTAAGATGATATAATGTCATTACTCTTTAATTCTATTGGTTATAATTGTTTTTATTTTTGTCTAATTGAACAGTCATTAATCAATGGATAATTTAATAATACTCAGTTGTTGTTCTAGATGTGACAATCAACGATTTTGCAAATTCTCCAAACGGGGTTCATGCAAGACTTAAAAAAGCTACTACAAGTGTGTCCTCTGAAGGTTAGTGTGTTACAATAAGTGATTACTTGCACTATTGAACAAGTTTTTATTTTCGTATGTAGATTGTGTATTTTATATTAGATTTGTACATCTATAGATGACAAATATAGAGTGGCTAAATTATGTTTTTTTATCATGTGAAATATCCTCTAGTTTGCAACAGGAACATAAATGTGATAAAATTCATTATGTCATCAAACTGTATATGAACAAGAAATATACGATTTAATTGTATGTATTAATGGTATAACCATTGATAGACTTTTATAAGCTTGTACATCAGTTTTCGATAATATATTTTTCTTATGTTGATGTAAATTAATTTTGTAAGATTCTTATAATTTTTTATTATGATCATTTTTATGGTATAATTTATTTATCATTATATTACTTTACCTTTTATGACAAATATCTGAATAGTATATAATCGTAGGAATCATATTTAAATATAATTTGGTCTTTTGAGGATATACAGTATATCTATAATAAGAATTTGTTCTCAAGGAATCACCTTCTCATAATTGCATATAAAAAAATACTTGACACCTCACACTTTTATAGCAGATCAACTATATTATATTTATATTTATAATATGATATATATACAAATATTCTCTTATGAGTTCTATCAGTTTTTTTTAATTGTTGTAGTGAAGCAAGTAATGACAAAGCAGGAGGATGATCGTGCATGGGATGAAAAGTTTGATGACTTTAATGAAGTCATAGAACTATCTGAAGTCAATAATGACAGATCAGAGGGTAAGATGTTTAATTGCAAATATAAGGCTACCTTTGTACATTACAAAATCTTTTGGACATGCTAACTTCGGATGGTTGCGTTTTTCGTGAATAATCCTGTATATATGACAGCATACCTTAGATTCAGGTCCACTTCTATCGAGACCTAGTTAATGTTTAAGGATGAAGTGTGTAACATGTGTATATTATATTTTTCTAATCTTCCATATAAGCTGATTGATTAAGATAAATTTATCTATACGTTATGATGTAGTTCTAATAACATTATATTTATTTATATAATAGTAGTAATATGCTTAGATAACATAGATATATACAGGAATCTAAAGATATTGAATTATGTAGATGGTATCAAGAAGCAAACCAGACAGCGCAAAAAAGGAAAATCGATTAAGCAGCCATTAGATGATGAAGGAGGTAAATAATAAATCTATTATAAATAAAAGTTATACCTTTTTATTAAGTATTATTATCATATGGATATATTTTAATTTAATGCTAAAGTTTGCTTGAATAAGCACAGTATTACGCAGGTGCTAGCAGTGTGTTCGGAATAATAGATAAATTTAAATATAATTTAGGTATCGACTATCCATTGGACTTGTGGTTTCTTATATCGGAGTACATCAGTCCTGAAGCAGTTGGGAAATTTGCGAGTATCTGCAAAAGTTCCTGTCATGTTGTAAAAACCGCCAAATTTTGGTTTCATCTGTATAAGCGGTAATTCTTACTTTTATGCACAAAATAGTTTCAATGTTACATTTTAAAAATACCAATATTTTTACTATAGTTTCTCCATTTTAAGATAATCTCAATGAAAATATCTCTTAGATGATCTATGATAAGTTTTTCCTAATGGTAATAGCTTAATAGTAATTTGGGTCTTGTTTGGTGAGACTGAAGTTTATTTTTTATAATATCTTCGATGTTGACTTATTATTTTAGGTACTACAAATCGGTACCAGGTTTACCAGAACGTTTGCAGCCAGAGTGCATGGTGCGTTTGTATGGATTGCGTGCTTGTGTTATTAGAACTTTGCATTACACTTATTTTGCCTTTCGGGACAATAGGATTCCCAATTATTATGCAGCTCACAGAGAACCATATGCGTTGGTGAAACGTCAGTGCTGTCTTATGTGGCATAAAGTACGTATATAATCAATTCATATTGTTTATAATTGTAATAAATTGTAGCTATAGTGTAATTTTTGTTTACAGAAAGGAAAAGCTCGTTGGTATTTTTTCTTTAAACTGAAAGACGTGTCCAATACCCAGAGTATTTCTTTAAAACAGTTGGACAGATCTGGTAACCGAAAACCAGATCTTGTTGAAATATTGGAGGATGTCTCTGCGAATCCAGAGGAAGGCTGTAAAGTCCTTCGAGTGAGTGTACATCCTGTTCTAATTTTTTGATGTGCTTTTATTTTTAGGATTTATAAAAAATAAATTATTTCTAGTCAGTATGTCAGATACAGTCTAATATATATTGTTTCTACGAATACTTTTTAATGTATGATTAATTACATAGAATCTGATTGTTTTTAGGTGGCTTGTGCAAAGTATAGCATGGTGCCCATGGTGATTGGTTTAACGCTACAGACGGTGACGGTAACTTTATCACCAGGTTACGATCACCATAAACTACAACTTGGATTTGGAACTGCATGTACTCCTAAAAATATAGCGAGTCAGCTAGTAGTTTTAGATGGAGTCATTGAAATTCGGGTTTTGGATTGGTGGAGTCCTTCTTATCCTCATCAGGATATGGCAACCACCATTGTTGTACCGCCTTCCAATGACTCTTCAGATTGGAACACATTATGTCTTGATGGACAGTCCATGTTTACAGCTGTAGGCAATCCTCTAAAAGTTTAAGTCGCAAATACGTAATCAGTTTTTCCAAACTAATAACTTTCCATGTGTTGTATAGATTCTTATGATTGTTGTAATTTACACTTGGAAAATTCATCCTTTTTTAATCAATAATTCTCAATTTATTTTATAGTACTATGCATTACAGTTAAAACTCTTTCTTATGTTCTTTCCTTTGTTGTTTAAAACACAAGTGATTTATATTATTTATCACGAATATGCGAGACCTCTGCAAATGTACATATAATTTACTTGAAATTTATTAAAAACTAGATGATATTTTGATTTCGGACATAATTTGCATTTAATGATAGTTATTTTGCATCTTGCAGAAAATTGCAGAATCTTAGACTGTCAAACGTTTATCTTGAAGTATACATTGAAAGAAAGTACAAAATATCATGGTTTAATATAGCAATGTGGCTTTCTTTAACGAAATGTATTTTTCATAAACAACTGGATGGGTACACATCATAACTACAGGAAAAGACGTTACATTTTGTAATATGTATGTTCGTTCACGATTGTGCATTATTTCTTTATTATTCTGTATAAAGAAGTCAAGTTCAATGAAATGAAGTTAACGCAAATTGTTAAACATAAATTGTATTGTATTATGAACAACACATTATGTTCCAAAGTGACAATGTAATAAGTTAATGGGTATGATTTTTCTGTCAATTGTCATTATTGAGGATGTTGCGAATCTGATGTTTTTGTTGTCAGCTTCTGCCTGTTACGGACAAGCTCAGGAAATTAAATAAAGACCTTAAAAATTAGTACGTTATTATAAATTTTATTACCATCTCCTTTCTGCCATTAGTTTCTCTAGTACTTGCAATTTTAACATTCTTGTGAGCAGTGTGGTTTTAACAGTGTCATTAATTTTCTCATTCAATTATATTTATAGGAGTATCATTGTATTATAAACTTAATGAATTTTCACAATTAACCAGACAAAAATGTGTAAAGAATTCAGGAATGTCGATAACGTCAATGGCAAACTGTTTATTTCAGTGAAAATTGCAGAAATTTGAATAGAAGACAGAATATGCTGAATAAATGTTAAATATATAATTGCAAATTAATGTACTAGAATTATGCGTATTGTATTTATAGTATTTATCCTTTTCGTTTGTATCATTTTCTGTGTTTATACCGCATAACATTTGAGTAAACTAATAGTATCGATCTATTCCTTTTAAATCAGACGGTAATTGGTTAACTCCGATTAAATCCTGAATCGTGAAATGTAATCTGTCATAAACAGTATGCATATATGAAAGAAATTCTCTAAGAAGGTATAACTATTTGTAATGTTGGCCATCCTGTAAAACTAAGGCACTAGCAGCAGTCTACGTCGTGTGTCAAAACATATGACGATGAAATAAGGATTTTCACGGACTCCGAGGTTATCGCGAGGATAATATCAATTATCTACGAAATTTGGACGATTCACTGAATAACCTGTAAGGCTGAACTTCGTGGGAAACACTGTCAGGCGGTTATAAAAGTTCTTCAGCTCTTCGAAGAGGTACGAGTTGTGATAGAAAAATTTTTCTCGTGATAATTGGAGCAGTCACCGTGTCACGTCCGGGAGAATTTTATTCGATTATTCATATGATTTTGCCTGTCGTTCTTTAAAACTTCTGGTTCAGCATTGCTAATTAGTTTTCCATGAGTTTATTATGTAACTACATGACGTTGCGGCATGTGTCCCACTATTTTAATACTCGCTCCAATTTTTTTCTATCAAATGACAACAGTCCTCTACTTCTTTTCTTTTGGAATGATCCATAGATTATTTCGTATGTTATTTTCTGCAGAGAATTACTCTGCGCTGCAGGAATTTCATGTCACTTAGTTGTTGCTTAGGTTATCGCTGTTTGGGTGTAGATTAGAATTGCATGATATCTCATTTGTATAGTTACAATATTTATTGTTGGCAAATGCCATTTAGGAGAAATATATTTTACACATTTAGACGTCATGATTCTGTACTTTAAATCATATAATTTATAAAGGTACATATTGATTGTGGTTGGATAGAATATTCTTCTCTGATTGAATTACAAGTTGGTGATTGGTTTTTTATTTTCTTTTGATATTTGCTTGCTATTTTGAGATATAGTTCTTAATTTTCAGTATTTTTCATAATATATTTTTGTATAATAACATGATTTTGTATTTTGTATAATATTATCTTTTAATATCATAAATAGTCTTATCGTCTTCATAAGTTTGGACCAATCTATTGTCGGAATTAAAAAATTTGTACAATTGGTTTGATATCTCATAGTTATGGTACATATATTCCACTAAACAAAATACGTGTTATTTGAATCATGGTTATAATGTGTTAACTATATAATATTTTATTCAGTATACCAGAAAAAACTGTAAAATATAAGCTACTATCTAATCTTGACACAACTAATATTTAACTTTTGAGATAAGATGAAGAATAGTAGCAAAAGTATAAACTATTTGCTTAATATCTTTATTAATATGTAATGCATCAGATAATATTATATGATTGAGTGTACCAAATATTAAATTGTGTCTACTTTCTATTAAATTTGATATACCTAACATATTTTTTAGTAACAAACATATGTTAATTTAACTAAATATATTTTACAATTATATTTGCCATTGCTGTTAATAATGTCTATATAAAAAAATATTGTGATTGTTTCAGGCAATTGATATGTGGACATAATTGGAAATGTTGAGTCATATGTATATCAATCTTCAAAGAGTGTTCATTTCCAACTGTCAGACTACTACAAATTGTTAAGTACATGTACTTAACTAGGTTTTCTTGGAATTGAATAGAACTGATTGCAAACAATGTCAGAAGAAAACGCAGCTGTTGCTCCATCTCAAAACAATGAAAACGTTGCAGCAGCAGATAACAATCACAGTCTTGCAGGTGCAATTGGACCTGTTCTTAATAATAATAACATGAACAGAGCACGAAATAACAATAATCAGAATCCTTTGTTTAACGTGCGTGATCGATTGTTTCATGCAATGTTTATAAAGGCTGCATTGATTTACGCAAGGACCTTTCCACGGCCTGTGAGAAGGTTTATAGAATTTATAATTTTACTACAGGTAAGCGGTAAGGTGATAATAATTTATTATTACTTTGCGGTACATAGTTTTACAATGATTATTTAAATTGTACAGTAAAAAATATTTTTAATCCCTGCTTAATGTCAATACATCAAGTCGAATTAGTCGGAATTAGTTGTTTGCCAGTATTAGAGAAAGTATATGTATTTGAATTGAAGTTGCAAATGAAATGTCTGTTAGGTGACGGGGCTAATTTTACACAGGTTATTAGTTCATACTGTGTATATTTAAATTTGTGTCTCTGGAAACATATTTTAGATCATTTAATGTCATCATATAAAAAATCTCATTTTTATTTAAGCCATTATCTAGTAACGAGACAAAAACGTAATACTTTAATGAAACTTTTATGATTTTACTAATATTTTTAAAAAAGAATTAAATTAACGAACTTTTTTCTATTTACAGGCAATAGCAGCATTTTTCATGCTAGCTTACATTCATATAGTCTTTTCGCGCGCACCTACAAATTGTTTAGATCACATAAAGGATGAGTGGCCGCGGGACGGTATACTCAGAGTAGAAATACTAAGAAACGGGGCAGATGATTACAGTATAGAAAAGAGCTATGCAAAGGAGGAGAAATTGAGGCAAGAGAAGGTGGATGACATTGCTAATGTTTTGGGAATTTTAGCCAGAGATGGGTAAATGTTTATACTCCTTTTACACGTCAATATTTTGCAACATTCGTGAAATCACTATTCAATTGTTCTTCAATAGTTTATCCCGATATTATATATCTGTTATATAAGTTAAAGTATATTATATTCTAGAACGAACATACAATAACAGTAATTAATGAAAATATTAATATGTATACTAAGCCAATCAATCCAAGCGCACCAACTGAAGTTAGTTTTGCCATAGGAATCAAATTGATGGGCTACCTTCAGTGGGTGTATTTGAGCTGAATAACTGTATATATGTTGCTAAGTATTTGCTACAAATTTTTATAAGGTTCTATGAAGTTTAATATGGATTTTATGGGAAATTGGACGAGTAGGAGGGGGGTTGCATTTAGGACTCTGTGTAAATATATGAATAGTAGATTGTCTTTAGAAATAAGTCAAATCTTATGAATTAATTCTTCCAACAGATTCATAAACATTGAGCCATCGGCGGTCGACGAGCAAAGAGAAATCGTTGAGACTCGTGAGGAAGAAAGTCAAAATTTTACTTTAACAGAAAATGGAGGTGAAATGAGAAGCGCTACTGTTGCTGGTGACGGTCGAAGTTCAAATCCAAATTTAAGTATGACAAACGCGACTATCAGTCCGCCTTTATCTACAAAGCTGTGGAATGGACTTAATACAGAAACTCAAGAGGTAAGGAATAATTAATAATTAAATAACTAAATATTATCGTCACCATATACAATGTAATGTGCGCTTTGTTAGAATGTTCGCTACATTTTACGTTGTTTAAATTTTCAAATTATAGTCGGCATCTGAGAGCACTATACCACCGACAAGTTCATACAGAAATGTTACTGAGGAACATGATAGTGAAAGACACAATGGAGACAATATCATTCAGCCTTTGAAAAGTCAAGTCTCTGAAGTGGAGAAGATAGTGAGAGCAGGTAAATATCAATATTTAATTTATATTCAGTATCACAATTATAATCAGAAACATAATATGTCGTATGCCGTTTGAAATTCATAATTTAGAAAAATTTAGATCAGTGTTTTTTAATATCATTTACTGTTCATTTTATCCTTTGTTTATAAATACATTTTTTCGTACATACAAGAGTTTTCTAATTTAAATAACAAACGCGCGAGGTATGTTTATGACGATTTACATTTCTTTACTGAAGTCAGAGATATTTTTTATCGTATATCGTAAAACCATCGTCGTTAATCTTTTATCAGTTTTCCCAGAGGACGAGTACATAGTGGAGTATTCTCTGGAATATGGATTTCTGCGGCTCTCGCCTGCCGCACGTCAGAGGCTAAACATTCCCGTGAAAATAGTCACCTTAGATCCTTCTAATGATAAATGTTTTGGAGATGCATTTTCGCGTCTGATTCTCGATGAATTTCTTGGCTACGATGATTTACTCATGGCAAGCATCAAGACATTGGCTGAGCATGAGAACAACAAAGGTTACTTGCGGTAAGAATATAATAAAAGTAATGGTAAGAAGGAAACTAAAGTAATTTAAAGCATTATTAAATATTATTAATTTTGTTAATAATTTCTTAGAAATCATGATTCTCAGCCATGACTGAAAGTACAGAAGATTTTGATCGAACACTAGAAAACTTATTGACAATATTATAGTATTCAAAATTATTTGTCCAATGTTAAGTAACTGTCTGTTTTTGTTGCAGAAATGTTGTTACTGGGGAGCATTATCGTTTTGTCAGCATGTGGATGGCTCGGACTTCATACTTTGCTGCATTCTTCATTATGCTGCTGTTTGTGAGTACTAAACGATAAGTTTTTTTATAGAGATAATATTTATGTTCGATGACAAATAGTACAAATGACATATTTCTGTGATTTTATCATATTTTTATATAATGCTTCAAGCAGTGTTAAATTGATATTCCAAAATATTCATATAGTTTTTTCATTGCTTCGCACTATCAAAAGTTTATACGAATTTTGACTAAAAGTTCATTCTAACTCTTAAGAAATCTCTATTATAATAGTGAAATCACCATATCATAAAATCTTATCTATGATTTTTATCACTTATGCATTACATTATTATCATATAACATAAAAATTCATCCACGTAGCTATCAGTGAAGATATTATTAGTACTATAATAATTTTACAATGAATGACAATGATAATACAGATTATAATATTAATAACGAATATCAGTATTATAAATTCCACGTACAGCACTCCTAGTAGATTGTTGTTTATCGCTCGGTAAATAATTCTGGTACAATACCTCAGACTGAAGTAAATGCATCAATTACACCTGTGTAGTTGAATATTGTCAGCTATTTCTTGTATCAATAATTTTTAATCAGAAATTGGCCTTATGTAGTAGGTTTCAACTTTTTAGAATCTACTTTTGGAATTTACATATATCAGCAAATAATTATAAATATATCGAGAAGAATTGAATGTAACAATAACATTGGCATGTACCAATAACCGTTGTTCCGAGTTTCATTCATAGGAAGGTCATAATTAAAGTTTCATTCGATTTAATTATCTTTGTCAACGATCCTTCGGTTCACAGTGCGATACGCTTATATTATGACTTTCACCTAAACCTAAGCATTGCTGGAAAATTGCATCAGTAATTTCGCAAATGATGCTATAAATCGAAAATACTCTTTAAAAATCTGGATTTTAACATTTATCCCAGACAAGACACATCCAAAAGTCATCTTTAAGATATCTAAAATATAACTTCTGTCCAACGCCTTAAAGACAAGTTTTGTACGTAATACGTTGTCTGGGATATTGAGATATATACCCGACCCGGATAATTATGCATATTATATACTATAACAGATTAGATGGCGATGAGCAAAGATCAATAGGTCCTAGGAATGACAATGTAACTTTTTGCATTCATTTTAAAAAAATTGTATTTTGCTATCGCTGGTCAGGAACATCGTAACTCTGTCGATTCAGTAAAGAGGATGTAGCTGTTTTTCCCCTGTAAAATCTACGTAACTCAATAGCTCATAAAAAATCATCGTATCTATAACCTGTTTTTTTCATTAAGTGGCCAACTCATTCCTTGCAGATAAGAATAACGTAAGTCATTGTTACTCCGATGAAGTGCTGTATCTTAACAGTGTGCAAAAATTGACGTAACTATTCGTCACTAAAAAAAAGATGTATTTCGTGTTTTTCTAATAAAACCAACGTAACTTGATGACGCTGAGACAAAAGAGCGCAACTGCATTTTTCAACGAAAAAACAATGTAACTCGGCAGATATAATAGTACATTATGCTACAAGGGAGGGAAGTGCGTGTTTTTCGCCGAGTGTGAAGTTTGCTGCCCGAGCGAAGCGA
>JARQST010000367.1:441065-463876 GCA_030142225.1 Pachycephus smyrnensis
GCGAAAAACCTTTTCTAAACTCGTGTGATTGCAACACTCGCCTTTGGCTCGTGCTGCAAACTCACACTCGTCAGAAACAAATTTTCGCACTAGTATCGTAAAGTACTATTCGCACGAGTATCGTACAAAATTTTATTTCACAACGTGCGAAAATGCAGTTGTACGCACGCGAAGCGTGCGTAAAACCGCATTTCTCGCACGGAGTGAAATAAAGCAATTTGCAGCACTTAATTTTGCATTATTTTACAGGGGAAAAACAGTTACGTCCTTTTCACTAAATTGACAGAGTTACGATGTTCTGAACCAGCAATAGAGAAATACAACTTTTTAAAATGAATGCAAAAAGTTTCATTATTATTCCTATGGAAATAATATTTCTATAGGGCCTATCGCAACGTCTATTTCCTTGTTTAAGTTTGTTGCAAAAAACCTAATGCAATGCTATAAATCATTAAGAAAGTAGTGTAATTAAATATTTGATGGGAAAAGCCGCATAGCTTATCAAGGATGTTTTAATGAATTATTGACGTAGCAGTATGACCAATATATTGTTTAATTTTTGTAAAATTTATTCCTCATTAAAATAGTGATCTAGATAGAATCAGATTGCGTAAACTGGTTCTTTTTAATTTTTTATTCAATTCTGATTAAATGACTGACGATGAGTATATATTTGCATTTTACTGTGCGTCTGTGCAGGTCGATCAAAGTTTTAAAAAGAATTTCTTCTAATCTATAATCCCGATAACATATTTGTACAACTGTATGCACAACTGATACAATTTATACGCAACGCATAATTAGCTAATCAAAGATTAGGTCTTATCTAAAAAAAAACTTAGTACGAGATGTTGCTGAATCTCTTGATTTTATCTCTAGTAAGTTTTACACATTTTGTACAGGGACAAATATGTTTAAGGTGACTCGATCACCAGATGCATTCCAAGATGAAGATCGAAATTTTATGTATGCGTTCAATGTTAGCTTAATATTGAGCTATGCGAAATTTGAATGAAATTTGTCGTACAATTCTTTGTGGATATATACAAAATCGAAAGGTGCCCATTTTCACTATATAGATATTGTATACGTAAATATAAACAACTTAAAAAGGCCATCTTTCTATACAGTCATACCCCTCAATAGCGAACGGAATCAAGACCGAAACCACCCAATAGTGAACATCCTCTTCCTTTTGATTTACTGCTGCGAACAGCCAAAGGACCAATGGACGAGATGTTCGCTGGCGACAACAGCAGTCTGCTCTTCGCTCATTGGCCACTGCATTGAGAATAGCACTAGAGAGACGAAAACACTTGTTCAGTATTGAGAAGTTGTTCGAGGAGAAATCTATTCACTATTGAGAGGTAAAACTATTTAGAAATACACTATTGAGGGACCTGACTGTACACTAAACCAAATTCCGCGTAGCAAAGAAAGTAACAACCTTGTGAATTCCAATTTATTCACGATATAAGTTCATGCAGACGATAACGCATGATAAATATCAAATGTTAACTAGCCACGAAAAAAAAGAAAAGAAGAATATGGAAGTCGATTTGTTCCTGTACGCCAGAGAGATTATTTCGGTCCGCGTTTCCGATAGGTAGGAGGGCGTGCGCGGTCTTTCATCAGGGGATTTTGCATGCGTACCTATACGATATATACGGCAGTCTCGCACATGTAAGAGGATATGGCAATCAATTCAAACTAACCACCCAGTGAGGTAACTTGCTTGTGTCCATGCAAGCCCATAGAACATCCCTAGGACCCCCAGCTCGTATCCTCCACTCGAATCCCCTCGGTGTTGAGCCGTCGGTATAAATCAACGTTATTAGGGGCATCGTATTCGCAGTGAAGCCCTCAGACTGGTCATTTTCTATCAAATTATCGTGAAATATACTGTGCGTATGTGGTGACCTTTTCCTATCCCTTGATAAGCCTTTAAGTTTCCCGACAAAATCGTTAGAGATTGAATATTGCCCGGAGTGAACGACGAGAAACTTTTTGTATTTGTTACTGTACTATATACACGGCAATCTGGCAAATTGCATTTTGTTGTAGAGTACGGGCAAATAATTGTTTGTTTATCTGTATCCATTCGCGGTTTGCCGTTGATCTGTACCTATCGAATCATTTGCGTAGTTGTGCTCAAGTTTATTTGACTTTTCTTTTTCGCTATTTGAATGACTCGTCGTTTTTAAACGAAGTACGTACTTGAAATATTAATTTCTTTTAAACTGACGTTACCTTCTGCTATTTTGGTTATGGAGATACAATGATGAAACTTCAATTTCTTATTTCGTTAACGCGGTTAATCTGTAAAGTTTCAAGAGACTCGAGCGGCTCGGAGTAGTCAAATCAATATTTATGTGAAACGTATAACGTAAAACTATTGCAATAGGTGCTTTAAAAAACAATTAAACTGCCGTTAATTTCTTCGTGAAATTTGCTATAGGATACGTGACGCAATCTTTGCCTGGTCGTTCTATAAATGTTCTTATTTAACTAAAATCAAAGTAGAGCGCCTCAATTTACAACCTATAATTACTCGAATCTATGTTCAATATAGTTTATGGTATTAACGTTAACCATTTTTAAAGACTCAACGGTGTAATTAATTAGTTATAAAATGATATCTGAAGGAGTAATTGTACAAGTTTAGAATGTAAATTTTAGAAAAGCATTTGAAATATAAAAATTGTAAAATAGTTTGATCTTTTGATATAACACTAATTTTGAAATCAGTGAAATTATAGGGCGAAACTCATATGAGCATTACAATGTAGCATTTCAATTCAAAATCTAAGTTACATTCAACGTTTATAACAGATCTTGTTTGATATTTATGGAAATTTGACTAATTCCTAAGTTACATGTATCATTCATGACACGAATGGCCTTTAAATGTTCAGGCTGTCTTCTCAGCAAAGTACTCTACTGAAGTCAAGTTCATTGACAAGAATCTGTTTAGGAGAGTTTAGTGTAGTCACTATTCATTTTGCTGCTAATGAATTCGAATAAACAGTGGCAAGTTGGGTTGTGGATCTTGAGAACTTGTTTGTATTAAAACACAATCTACTTGATATTGAGCCATTCAGAATATTTATTTGTGACATAACAATTTTGTGAAACCTCATGAAATAATTGTGACGAAGTTTCTTATCATAATGTACACAAATTATATTCGTAATCATAAGCCATATATTTATTGGCGTCATATCTGTTTTCAGTTCAATAAGTGAAATAATCTTTATTAATCTTTGACTTATGACACGCTGCTCCAGTTACAACTGGAAGTGATATACGAAATATCTAGGATTCACTTCATATTTATATTTTTAACCATTATTTTAGTTACATTAGTCTTCGTTATTGTGGATCTCAAGGCCCAAACTTGATTTACGCGTTATAATTACTACTATATCCACCCTATTCCCGGGTGAAAATTTTAGATACGGAACGGATCATTGATTCATCATTTTACATGATCCATATACGATCCCGTACAGATACGTCTAGTGAGACTATGTCGTACTTCACTTTTATTACGAAGAATAACTTCAACCTACGGCATGGATTCAAAACTGATCTGAGAATGATCTATGAAAGATCATAGATCTGAGCGTGATCTACCGTGAAACATATAAATAAATTAAAGTGCGGCACAGTCTCACTAGACGTACCTGTGCGGGATCTTATATGGACCGTGTAAAATCATCAATCAGTGATCCGTCACGTACCTAAAATTTTTACCTGGGTTGCCTCAAATAATTCTCGTTTTTTCTTGTGATTGTTGATCATGAGATGGTCAACGCATATAGTCATTTACCATGACGTTATCTGCACAGCGAATGAGTATTGAAATCAATTTGCACATTACAATAGGAATTTGAGTATTCATGATACTAGGAATTATGGAATAGTCTAATCAAAATGATCTCTAAACTTAAATAGAATGATCCTTGGATTATCGAGTAATTAGTCATATGCTAAATCAAGTTATTAAGTTATTAAGTTTCTAAATATTACCACTAACAAGAGTAAAGTAAAATATTCCGTTTTGCGCTCTTGTTAAAAGTTGATATGCTTAATTGGAAAAGTAGAAGTCTAAATTAGTTCAAATAAATATATACGTATTTACAATGAATGCAAAAAAACTATATTTTTGGTTGAGAAAACGGATCTTACATACAGTTCTGAACGGTTTTTCGTTGTTTCTTAACGTGAGAAATTCAGTACCTTCTATTCTTGTAAATCCGATTCGGCGATGTCAAGTTTGATGACGTTTCTCAGGCAAACTGACAGTCCTTAATAAATCCAATAAGCGCCTTTTCGATACATCAACGCTTCGTCCCTGAAGTCATATTCATTTTATGGTGTCTCACGTTTTATGCTCCCTGTGGAAGTTTGGGGTTACAGGGCAAACGAAGGGTCTGCCGGGATGAGGGTGTAAGGTCCCGATTCTCTTCGGTAGTTAATTAACGCTTCATTATAGCTCATATATCGAATAGTCATTTTCCATGCGAGATATCGACGCGGCCATCCATTTGGGATTTCGAATATTTATATTCAGGCAATATAATTGCCCGAAGATCGATTTCATTCAAAGTTTCATGTATAATAGTAATTTCTTTCCTAATTCACATTTCCTGCAGTATTAGTTAGTTGAACGAAAATAGATTTTATATTTTTAAAGCCAACTGCGTGTTATTAGCAACTTTAATCAAAATTGATTCCTATTGTAAATGCCACCGGTGTATTAATTAGATCCTTGTCTCAGGTAATTAAGATGTACCCACTAAGTTTTTCGAAATACAAGATATAGTCGTGTTATATAAAAAATTCTTAGGATTAGTAAATTTATCGGATATAGCCTATCCACAATTCGTTTAGTAGAAACTGGTCTCATGAAATATTATTAAAGGAAGAAGAATTCCGGCGTCTACGTTATAGAAAATATTTTTAAATCCACTTTTTAGTTTCCTGCGTGTATTCAACTTAACAGGTATATTGTTACGCGTGTATGACCAAGTATTGATTTTTGTAATTCGTCTTCGAAATGGGCTACAAAGCAGCACGTGAAGCACCTTAGTCGACGTTTATGCTTTGTTTCAGTCACCAAGTCGAACGAGGAAAGATTAATGGTTCGTGTACGACTATGCTACGCGAGGAACGATTATCAAGAATTAGCAGAACGTCTTACACCGGTGTTTCAGTTACGATTTTAAAACTTTACATACAGGTCTCAAAATAACCGTTCGAATTTACGTATTTGGTATCTCCCATTTACAAAATTTAAAAAGCATATATGCAAAATGCTATAAACGTCATTATCTAAATAATAGATAATCGTATACTTGAAAAAGTTGAGTTATATTAACTTATTACAATTCACAGGACACGATAATTTCAATGTAAATTCGAAAAAACTTTAGGATTTTCAATTTTATATTTCCATTTTTTTGGTATAATAGAAGGTGTGCCATTGCGGTCAGATATTCTTGATAAAAATACCAAATATTCAAAATATTCACATACAGGGCGTTCAAACACGTAGATGGATATTTGTTAATTTTTAATTTATGGCGATTATATCAAGTTGGTGGTGTATACGTACGACGCTTTTAAATCAGCATGCATATGGTAACTGGAACGGATGTGGTACGGTTCACGAAATTACTCGCTGGTTATGTACGTTGTGAATCAATAGGATCATATACGGTTGAATGAATGGATCAACATACGCGTAATAGCTTTATACCCACTGCGTATCTATGCGTTTGCTTCAATGTATTAGCATACTGCATTACCGTGGTAATGTAATAAGTATTAACGCATCGTGGCAAATACATACGCAAGAATTGCTTGAATTTATATTCGAAGTGCTTAGTATATGTATATAAAGCGTGAAAAAATTGTAGATTAATAAAGAACCAATATCTCGGTCTTTTTCTATATCCGTGTTTATTTTTCTACCGTAAATATTTCATCCCTTTCTGACATCTCTTTGATCTCTCTGTGACGTATCCGCGCGTTTATTAATTAATTTTACTTCATCTCCGATGGAATTAGTTTTTGTGTCTTGAACGTTGCGTAGAAACGAGGTTAACAAGTTTTAAGCTTTATGGAACGAACATTATAGTGTTCAACATTATTTTTATTACAAAAAATTTCTCTTTTCATTATTCAACACGTTGGTTATAAATGTGAACAAATTATATATAGTTCACATATAAATTATGTGTAGTGTTTTATATATAGAAAAATTACTATACATATATAATCCATATATAATCGATATCAACTATAAACATCTATAAAAAAGAAGGGTTAAACGTAGATTGAAGAGAGAATCATTTATTGTGTACTACAATTGAATGTTTTAACGAAAAATTGCAATGATTAAGATACATTTTCGTTATTGCCTTGCATATACATACAAGTCGATGACAAAACATATTTTTATGTAGAAACAAGTATTTTGTGGAACCTTGTTGTTACTTAAGACGATTCACGTTTTTTCTGGAAAAAAAGCCAAATGTATGCTATAGTACCTTTTGCAAAAATGGAACGTTGCTAGGAACTTATTGTACCACATGTGTCCTGGGCATAAATATGTACAGATAAATAGTCTCACTGAATGAAATACGGTTATAATGAAATATAAATACAGGAATGTGCTGTGGGAACGTTTAGAATTTAAATATCATCTTTATCATATATCAGCTTTCCATTATTTGTTACTTCTCTCTTCACTGTCACATCTTCATCTCGTTATGATTTAAAAAGTTTTTTTTCCTCGCCTCTCAACATATTGGAATACGGTTATGGAATACGGTTACGGAATACGGTTTTAATTGTACCTGATTCTTTACATCTGACTATACATTCGTCTTCAATCTTTAATAAAAACAACAATATTCTTTTCCATTGAACATTTTTCTTATTTATCAAGAGACTCGGTCGACTTTCGTCCCAAGTACAAAAGGCTCAAGAAATGATATTCATTGTCGGTAAATCTTACTCTTGAGAAGATTTTATTATTCTTCCACGAATTATCTATAACGATTAAATACTTTTTTTTTAAACAGTGAAGAATATAATCAATAACAATACCAATAAGTATAAAGATTCGTTTTTCTTTACACAAGAATAATTATATCTCTCAGATAGTATATCATTGATTAACCCTTTGAGCAGTAGGAAAATCACCACCAACCGTGCCAAAAAGGGCAAGATAAAAATGCTGTTCGATTTTTACGAAAGTTAGTACTTGGAAGTTTTTTGGGTTGCTAAATACGAATTTGGAGTAAAAATTTGAAAATTCAAAATGATGAATCTAATACAGTGAACCAAACTTTTGGAAAAGTTTTAGAGAACAAACACTTTTTAAGAATAGTCACAAACATATAGTTATTAGCGTGAAATTAAATTTCAAAATTTGTATTTAATGACCCGAAAATCTGATACAGTTGTGTTTCGTAGGAATCCTCCAGGTTATATAATTTTTGGAAATTTTGGGTCGCGATATTGGATCCCCCATTTTCAATGTTGCAGCTTTTACCCTCAATTTGTATTCAGTGTCCTAAAGAAAAATCTTTAAGTACCAAATTTCGTGATAATCTTGCTAACTGGAGCAAAATAAAATGATGTTCACAATATGGCGTCTATGCCGCTTTTGACAGGTCAATTTTCCGCGCCCTATGACGTCAATGACACTCAAGGAGCGAAATAATATCTATCAGTATTTATGAAAGAGTATCGTTATTTAAGATATACTACATCGTCCACTAATCGTCTAGTACAAATTGTCATAATATCAAAGCTTCGCTCTATTAATCAAATTGAAATACGCATGGTTACGTAGGGGTTAGTGATACACACTTATTAAGACAAGGCACTCACGACAGTGCGCAAGGGCAATATCAAGGGAGAGGCAGTACTCTCGGTTTTGACCATCCCTTGTGTGCCGGCCGACTAGCTATTTGTGCTTGGTGGATGGAACGTTAATACGCGTACGATCTTCTCTAGATCTAGACACAGGTGGATCCTGATTCAAGCTAATCAGAGGACAATCTAACCAATCCCCTAGCTCTCTCAGTATCCTCCCTTCCCTGCTATCCCTTTATCCCTTCATAGTCCATCTGCTTCCCTACCTCCTCCACTCTCTCACTCCTTGTACTCTGTATTGGCCGTCTGGTACCCTTTAATCCTAATTATTTAACGACTTTATTAACAATTGATGAAAGTTTAGGAGACACGGGTAATCTGAAACCTTAAAATTTGTATTCACAATATTTTTGGTGGACAGTATTTGAGCTACTATTATTGGCGTGAATCGCGCCGAACTTTTATTTATTATTCTTAAATAAGATGACAAAGGTATCGAGCGATGTTGGAATATAATTTCGCTTGCGAAATTTCGAAATTTGCCGATTACAGTCGGGTTTAGTTTCCTCTGGCGCTATGAATGGAACGTAGCGGGTCTCCGCCACCAGTAGCAATTTTCCAACAATGGCCTTTGACTCAAGTTATACGCTTACTAAACGCATTATACTTGGAAGCTATACAGAAAGTATCAGCATCGATTAGATGAACCTCTGTTAAGGTAGTAGGTAAATATTTTTATGTATAGGATTGCTACTTATCTGCGTTGCGTAGATTATTCATATGCAATAGGATTGATGTTGAATCGCGTGAGAAATTTATCTTTTTCATTTGAGCGCATTAACCTAAAGATATTATTTCTAATAAATTTAATTATCACATCTTTCATCAGTAATATCCTTTAGTCGTAAAAATCTTTTTCTACGACACTGTCTCATGAATTCTGTGACTACATAATTTTGTACATATAAACATACGCATGCGTATACAAAACAGACATTAAATAAATAAGAAGTCTGACTTATGCATTACCCAGCAACTCTCACTGAGTGTTTTTCGATTTCGTTCGTAAATTTCTGTCAGACCTTCAAAGCCCAAAAAAGCGTCTACAGATCTGTGCCAAGTCCGTCACGTAATGGGTGTTGAACTCACAATCGGGGTCGTATTGTCGTTTCATGTCCTCGGTGATACGTACGCTTAGAAACGGATTTTTCTTGTGCGATCGATTGCACATTTTTCCTATCATAATTCTGTATAGTTGAAGACAGTGGATTCCAGTAGTAAGAGAATCGCAAGGAATCGTCACGATTACTAAGAACAAGGAAGATGGTGAAGAGGGAACTTCACCCTAAGTCAAGCATAAAGCTTGGAGAATTTTAAGTAAAATATATTCGATGAATATGGCGCTTAAAGGGGTTTGCAGCCAAAGGTTCTCCGAAGGGAGATTCTATTAAATCGTTTGAATGTGGTTGCTGGGAGCGTGATAGGAGTGGAGGTGGTAAATACGTATATATCGGTACGACCGTATAGAATTCTCGGCAGAACGAAGTCACGTGACACAGCACGTGAAATCTAAGCTTCAACTGACCTCGATGTCGATCGCTGTCGTAGTCACGTGCACGCGACTGTCGGCCGCTTCGCCTTCCGCCTATCCCGCCGGCTCTTTTCTCTGTCATGTGCACGCGGCATCAGGATTCCATTACAGTGCATTCGTGTTGCGTTATGCGAGCGCACTGCTGCTCCCATCCCCGGTTAATATTCAGTCCGAAGGTGGAAGGGGTGATTACTATGATGTCCTCTCTTCAGATTATTCAAAACCCCATACTGTTCGCAAATAATTACATGGGAGAATGTGTGGCGGATGAATTAACAAAATTCTATGACGAGAATAATGAACGTTAGTAACGGGGAGTCATGGTGCCACGTGTAAATTGACTCACATGGATAATACTTTTTTAAAAGAAATATATTTGGAGGAGTACCACTGGTGAAGAGGATTATATGCATTTGGAGGAGGAAGTATGGAGAAAATATTTTAACTGTTTTATGATTTGAATTTTTTAGAGCATCTGGGCATTATGCGCATTTTGAATTTAATAGGAAATGTACTTTTTTACAGAAAGATACGAGGATATTCGTAAAATGATTGATTCCAAGGAAAGAATTTTAAGAAGTATCGGGACATAGTGACTGATGATGACTAAGACCTCTTAATTAAAGAAAAAGGAAAAAGAAAAGTTTGATCTTCGCCGCCGGAGCCATTAAGTACTAGGCGAATACGATCCGCTGCTTTCAGACAGCAGAAATAGGAAGGGAAAGAAAGTAAAAGAAAGGCAATGGAAAGGAAAGGATTAGACCTACCAGTAGAAACTGCGTCCTATCCATCAGCACGCATTCATAATGCAAGAGGCTAATCAATCTTCGGTGCGTTTTGTGCCGAGATTCTCTTTACTTTCCGGATTTCCTCTTTCCTTGAATTTTCATCTGTTCTTCGATTTCAGCAGCACATCTACTGCATTCGATTCGGTGAATTCTCGACTCTTATAATGAATGCGTGTAGTAGATAGTGTTTAAAGCAACATTTGTATTTCACTTTTCTTTACTTAATCTTCGATCGTCACGAGATTACAGTTTAGTTCTAGAGAATTCTGAAAACAAGAATTCGATAAATTTTAGAGACATATAATTTCGAAAAATCAAATGACACTGCAATTCGTCGATCCGCTAAAAGATGTGAACAGTGAAATTATTTTGAATACGTAGGAAGTGATGAAATTTTTAGATATTCAATGATATGGTTTTACGCACTTATTACAATAAATGAATATTATTGTAATGTTCTATACAGTTTTTTTTGTATTTATCATTATTTTAAATATTCAAGAAGTTCTATACTGCAGTCGTTATCAGCTTCTACCAATTCCTAGAGGATTTCGTAATTTCATTATTCCGTTAACGTTAACGTCTACCTTAATTGCGTAGTTATAAAGGTTCCTCGTTGCAAATAATAGATTATACGTAGAGGGTATCAGGTGCCGATTTCAATCTGCACTATTCGCAATTCAACTGTATTATTCGCTCATCCCGCTAACCAATAGCGGGCGGTATGCAATTTGCACGTTGCAATCTTGCTAAAGTTAGTCTAATAAAATTCCACTTGTCCTGTTAGGTGTTCTGCAGGGCACGCTGTACTCCACGTCCTACATTCGAAACGATCTTGTTCGATTTCCAGACGAATTCAAATTGCCAGAGATGTCGCTTGTCTGTAATATTATGTATATTCGTGACAATTCGTAATGGAAAATCTGGTTGCCAGGCTATTACAATTGTTGAGAATAGAAATAACGTGTATTTCGAAGTGACACAGTTAAAATATTGTTGTTCCTAATGAAATTGCGCGCGAACGTTTTATGAGGTCGCAATAAATCTCTGAATACTGTTTCGTTGGAAATATATTGATTAATCATTGGCAGACATGTATAATGTTGACAGCGGGAGATACGTGAATATAGTAGATTAGTCATTTTTATTCGAGCACAATTAACCCTTTGCAGACGGCTGTCTGCGGACAGCAGTCCGAGCATTTTTACCGTAATGGAATTTTAAAACAACAAATTAAAGTTAGTATTATTAATAAATTTGTTCCTTCAGAATAATAGTTTTATATATTTCGACATCGCATTTAAAAACGTGCTTACTTGAGTGATCGTGTAACTGCTTAGGCAGAATTTAGCTTCTAAAAGTTATGATCTTAAGCCGCATGGACCTTCATAGGTTACGTTCATCAAGTTTATGTATGCACTATGGTCAACTGCATGTCTTATATTTATTGGGATAAACTGTGTAAATTAGCGTCAATGAATACCTATGTCTCTAACGGTCTCCGAACGGTTTTACAACCTTATTAAACCGATTCGTTCCTATGGTTCATACGGTCTCCAGCCTACCGACGCCGAAAAAACTCCACTTCCGGGGGTTTTTTCCTCAACGTTCATATTCGGCATTGTTCAGAGGTTTTTCCAAACAGTACTCCTCCGCTCCCGATCGGAAGGGTCGGTCGGGTATCTGGTAAAACCCCTAGTTCAAGACCAATAAAAGGACGATTTTTTTATTTGGACATTTCATTACACGTCGAGCAGCTGACCTCTCAAGTTCGTTATGAGAGTCAGTTAGCACTTAAAGTCAAGTTTTTATAAAATACACGTTCTCCTCCGTTCATCTAACTAATACACATCCACTGTACAAATCTAATCATAATAAATTTAAATGTGAGAGTATTGATTAATGTGCATTTCAAATTGATACCACCCTATAAAATTATTACTGAATATCCTGTCCATCATTTAGCAGAAGTTTGTTTACCTATAATAAAATTTATCAATATTATAATCGAATCTTCAAGCGTATATATCACTTTCCCACTAAACACTCCTAAAACCTCTCGTCTAGACGGTACTCTCACGCGTCAGACAGTCCCGTCCGCAAAGGGTTAAAACAGTTGTTTTTAAATTATTATTTGAATATTTTATTAAGTAAATTATGTAATATATGGTTATTTATGTTTCAGACCGTATCTATCTCCATGCTACTTCGTTATTCTCACCACCAGATTTTCGTCTTTATCGGTGAGTCAGAAACACATTTTTTTTTAATAAGCATACACTGAGAAAAATGTATAGCTGCGATTACTAGAGCCAATGGTTAGTATTTGGATAACAACAAATTTCTAATGACAATGACAACACTTCTAGTAAGATTGACAAAGTAAACTAGTAAGACTTACAATTACAGTGGTAAATTTTGACAGAATTGTTGTCACTTCTACTATAATAGAATTTGTATTTGTCCAAATACTAACCACTGCTCTAGTAACCATTTGTCTGCGTGTAATAAATAAATTGGTATTTTATTTATTAGCACCTAGTATTTCAAAGGATTGATCAATTCGTCGTCAATTAAATTCTTTAATATATAATAATGAATTTGTTCTACTAGCTTTTTATATAATTGACATGCCTTTAAAAGTATAAAATAATTGATATTATTTATTATTTCATGTGAATTTATTATTTCCTGTTACATTATGCAATAAAGCTGCAGATGCGAAAGTTTAAAAATAACATTCGTATTAGCATAAAATGTGGAATTTCGCCTGTAATACAATGTTGATTGACGATGAAAAGTTTTTTCATACATCACGACAAGTTTCTCCTGAAACAACGTAATGAAAGCAATGACAAGTATTTTCTATCATACACATAAACACCTCGTAGCGTCTTCGGCGGAACCACCAAGAGCTAGTAAAAGTAATAATTGAAAAATGTAAATAGTCTTCATATGATTCAAATAATTCAGTTCTCAGTGCTGAGACATACAATTATACGATTATGTATATAACACAGCGTAATCTAATTAGTTGACCAATTCGTGTTGTATCAGATGAGTCCTCAGTTGCTTCATAATGAAATATCCATAACGTGATACTTTCTTATCTGCTTCAGAAACAGTTACATTCATGTGTAGTTCATAGCAGAGTATCTCTTAGTAGCGAGATCAGACAGAGAATTGTTTGTGGTCATCGATGTTTGCTCGTGCGGAACTTGAAAGTTGGAAGTTCCATTATATCGTATAAGCACTTATTTCGAAGGGTCGATGTATTTTAAGTGTAGATTGTAAGACCCATTAGATTTTATGATTGTTAAAAAATATGTAGTGGGACTGTATTGGTATTATAAATACTTTCTGTATTATAATTTCCAAGCGTATTCATCTAACTTATAGATTGAAGGTCGTCCTGTCATCTTTTCAAGCATCTACTCTCGCGTTTAATAATGTTGGCTGATGACTCTAATTGAATGATGGCGATGAAATGGACTTTTTGTGTTACATAATATTTGAACGTTACGCGAATATTCATAGTGGCTGTTGAAGCTGTTTGAGCGGTTTACATAAAAAATTTAAGATTATTTACTCGACGATCACAATTTCCTGGAAGAAAATTATCACATATGAATTTCCTCCTTATGCCACAAATTTAAGATTAAACAGTCCACGATTGAAGATAAACTTTATCTCGTGAAGTTCTTCTAAATATTATCATCATTAAACGTAGTAAGACTGGTCGAGTATGTAGTAAAAGCATTTAAAAGTGGTCACAACTACTACTATTACTTGCAATTGATGAATTCCTCTTGGAAGATACGTTTTTCTATTTAAGAAATCTGACAGCGATTGTTATACAATTTTTAAGGTATTTGCATTTTTTTTCTTCAGGAAATATTATCTGACGAACGACGTGGGCATTTTGGCTGAAAATACTTGTCATGGTTTTTCTTAGTTTGGTGAATTTCAAATATAAGTTTAACGTTTTATGGTTTTTTATGGTCCGAACGTCAAGTCATATATTTCCATGAACCTTTGCGATAAGGTTTATTGCTTTGAGGGAAATGAAAATGGTCAGGTAGTATTGAAGATTTTCAAAAATATCTTAATATCATTTTACTTTCGAAAGCGTTCAGCTTCTATCATCGTAGACGGAGATTGTATTGGTATAAAGAGATATACAAGGACGTACCAAATGAGATTTGACCATAGCATATGTATTTCGGTTTGCTGTATTCACAGAACTGTATGGTATTACGCCAGTAAGAGGAAATTTCATTCCAAACAGTTTATTGAAGAAAGTGGGCAGGCTTGAAGTCTATTTCGTTAAAGCTTCTAGGTTGTACGTTTCAGAAATAGATATGGTCTCGTGGAACTGAAAATTCTACCAATTTGTTTATTACAATTAAATTTGCGCAATCTTTAAGTGCTGGCATACAATTTGTGACCATATAAAATACAGGCTTTTGGAATCCTTGTAAACCCCACGTGTGTATTTGAAGGTTAACCCTTTGAAGCATACATTTTTCCTTAACACTAGAACTCCCGACGTGTACATTTTGTACCCGAGCGCATGTTTGCGCTTGTGTATCTTCCGTTGTTAAGAAGATAGAAAACTGAAATTTTGTGACTTTTATTTAATTGTAGAACCTAAATTGTATACCAAACTTCAGCCTTTTGAACTTTTAGTCCTTTAAAATATGAAGTTATGCACTCGGACACAAAATGTACCTGTCGGAAGTTCTAAGTATGCGGAATCTCCGGGAGTTCTAGTGTTAATGCGATTTTTTTGAAACTCACCTGTCGGGATTTTTTTGAGTCGCTGAATTCGAATCTGGGGTGAAAATTTGGAAATTTTCAAAATTTAAATTGTCAGGCCGAAATTATAATAAGTAGGCTGATTTGCGTGAAAATTGGTACTCAGGGGTTTTTGGCGTTGCTGATTTGAACGAATACGATGTGGATTATATTTTTTTACTAGATAATAATACAAGAATGTAAATAGTTTGGATATATTTAGAAATTAAACAATTATCGATACTAAACTCACTTCATGGTATTTTCTCTATCGCGAAGAACATGTAGAAATACATTTTTATTTAAAAGTCGATAATTTAGGAATATCGCTTTAATATTAAACTTAGGAATTTAGTTTTTCTCATTCATCCCCTGATGTAGATATACAACTGCATATTCACAGATTTACGCGGTTTATGGCAGGGGTTTTGGTTGGCATTGGGATCAAAGTAATCTTTTGCGGTCTTTGATACTTGTTCGTACACCCTATCGGAGTTGGAAAACCGCGGATAATATTCTTCAACGTTTTGTGGTTACCCGTCAAGCCATATGAGTTCTGAAACTTTGGCAATTCTTGAACTTGCAATCTTCAGCTACCCTCGCGTGCTTTTCAGATTTAGCAAATCTCTATATTGCCATGAGATAATTTTAATTATTTAATTCGATAAAATACTTAAAACAACCAAAGGATCCATAACTTTAATTCTTCCCTGCTTCGCCGCCCCTAGCGCCCTCAATAGTGGATGCCACAACTATCTTACTACCGAAGCCCTATAGACCATACTAGGTTTCTAATGTTTTCCTGTATTTCTACTATTATAGCATCCTATTTTTTATGCCACAAATCATCATTCTTTTGTTCAAAATTATTCTCATACGAAGCGATATAGTTAAGACACGCAGAATAGTCAATTCTTCTATAGCTGGAATTTAAAGTCTGGAAAACAATAAGGAATACGATATTATTGTTTGATGTTTCCGAAACTCTTTCTTTGGAAATTAATTAGACTTTGGCTTCTCTTTAAGGATTTATCAAAATTTCTTTGGACTAATGAAAACGAAAATAATTGTCGAATTTTGCCTCTGGATGCATTTCAACAATATAATGTATTCAGTTCTTCTCTATTGTGGAGGGATTCTGTGATTCTCCGTGAACTCTTCATCAATTAATTGTCTATACTTCATTGATTAGCATATCTTCTTGGACGAGCATATGAAATATCACTTTCATTATTAGCGATGGAAAGATAACAGGATATTGGGTATTGAGGTATCTTGATTAATTTGTGTAGAGACAATCTGAGACGAACGAATTCTTTGAACCGCGATTGCGTTATATGGATCAAAATGGCATTCGTATTAGAAGAGAAGAATATTTTCTGTAGGTTTTGTCTCTGGTATGTAAATGTATCATAACTAATTTGATTAGCGTAGTTTCTGTCTAGTTTATCCGAATTTCATTACCGTAATGAGTAAAGCTGGCGGCTGTCCAGGGTCTATATAGAATTTGTAGCTGTCTCATATTACTTCCATTTCAAGGGGCCATCGTCTTATAGTTTATAATGCAAAAGAGTCCCTTGTACCTGTAATTGATATTTATTACATTTATAAATTTATAAGGATTTAAGTAATTTTTCAAATGTCTTACTACGTGTGTGCCATTCGTTATCTAATCTCAAATTTAACAATGTGGAATTATGTAAAAATGGCTGGTATTCATTCACTGTAGTTCACGGTGTTATGTGAGAGAGAGATGAATTGAAAGCGATTTATTTTTTCAAGGTGCATGGAGGCCCGATGGCAAGTACATTTTCTTCGTGGACAAGATTACTAATCTTAAAACTAATTGGTAGTTCGATTACTTTGTTGACCATTATTACCAAGGGGGGTACTTACGTAGGTTAGAGAGAGAGAGGGAGAGAGAGAGGGAGGGCGGGAGGGAGGGAGGGAGGGAGGGAGGGAGGGAGGGAGGGAGGGAGGGAGGGAGAGGGAGAGGGAGAGGGAGAGGGAGAGGGAGAGGGAGAGGGAGAGGGAGAGGGAGAATGAATCATTTTTTTAACACGGGATATAGCATTAAGAGATAAGGTCGCATATAGATAGAATAAGTGAATGATAACAGAAGTGGTAAGCAACAGAGATACGTAAGAGTGGAAGCAAACAACACCGCCTATCATAAATTGAAACAGTGAATGAAGATAGCGTATACGCTTCGATGATAGCTTGCAGCTCCTGTGTCTGAGCTAGGAAGGCACGCAATATGCCTTATATTTAGTATAATCATGTCACATAATGCATTGCACCAAGCACGTATAAATATTGTGTTTCGAAAATAATTTTCGACTTCTGAGTATCGAGTTGCCTAACAACTAGGTACATTATTTTGATTTGATTTTGTAGTACTTCAAGTGCAGGATTATAGGTACTATTTCGAGCATGCTTAGTGTAGCCATTTTTACTTAAATTTTTTTTAATCGCCGAATGTTTGTAGACGATAATCGTATTGTTATGAATATAATATGGAGTAATGAATGTTTTTGTGTGCGAATCGTCATACGGAGTTATACTATGTTAGGCCACAAATTGGCAACGTATTTTCAATAATTAATACTGATAAATTGTTCTATTTTAAAAACGTTTTTTAAATTAATATCATCATATACGAATCGATAAGTTTGTACAATTAAACTCTTAAGATGTTTGCTAACAACTCATTCTTCGAATTGATTTTTAGCTTGTTTATCTCCTGTCATATTATCGGATTTTAAGGTACTTTAATTTTTTTTTTTTTTTACTAAATATACATTTTTTCCTTCTCATGATATATGTATGGTTATAGTTAAAATAGCTTAACTGGCTGTCTGCTTGGGCTCAATTAAAGCATTCACGAAATTCTGCTTATAAATTGAGAGTTCGCGGCGCATGAAATTCGAGACACATTCAACAGTGCAATTATTGTAACGAATTCAGGTTGCTCCTACGTGAGCGCACTGGGTAGAAATTTTTCAGTTACTCCTGTAATATTATTTGAACATATTTGGCTAGGAATTTTACAAAAAAAAAGGAGTTTACTTCAATTCGCGATCGAACTATATACATATTCACCTCCTGTTATCTGTGTACCAAAGGTAAAATTATTTATATTCTAAGATATGATATCGGTTATATTTGGACTAAGTCTTCCCACCTCTCAGCTAAATGTTTTCTTGTTTGTTCGATTCAAATACGTCTGAGAGAGATTTTTAATCGATACTTAAGGTCAAGTCAGAATTGAGCTTATATACGAATTGAACGGAACACTAACTATGAAAGATTTGACCTTAACAATTTGACTTCTGAGTAACAAAATTCTAGATGATTACAGTGGGAGGTATTTACCCCTTCCAGTGTTTCTCCCATCTACGTGTTCCGTTATTACGGTCAATAAGCTGTTCGTGTTTATATGGGTGAATTAGATTCTCAGATGAGCACAAATGGTTCCATGACAAAGAGAATTATAATCGTCGCAAAAATAGATCTTGAATAATAATATACATAACTAGGATCAAGGATATCATCTTTTTCTGCAAGAAATCCTGCTATACGGGCTCGGTGAGTTATTTAATACGTCACGCAATGACGTTGCGTCATCTTGACGAGTTCTATACGTAATGCGTATTTTACTGGCGATAAATTTATCTCTTCGATGCGTTTTGACACGTGAGTTACTGTCTAAAAATTTGGAAATACTGTCCAAGTGTACCCTTATATATGCTTTATCTGGCAGTGTTACACCAAGCTGCTGTTTTGGAGGTACACTAAGTTTTTTCATTGACAATATTCATTTATGAAAAAAATATTCGAATAGCCCTATCTATAATTATAATATTATTCAGACACAGTGAGGTAGATTTTTCCATAAATATTGTGCAGCAGCATGCTTGTTCATTATGACTAATGTTATTATGATGCTTCGTAGCATAATGCTCTTCATCGAGATAATGGCGATTGTCTCTTGACGCGCAATTCAAATCTTGCAGCGGGAGGCTATCTTTTAAACGGAGTGGCTATTTATTCGGCTACCGGACAACTGGCGTCGCAACTATTCGTCCGGTGATAATTATGCAGAATCGTGACTTTCCCAAAAATATTTTTTGTGTGCTCCAAAGCATTTAAAATCGCAAGAACGAACAGGCCTGTTAGATTCAACTGCTAGGTAGCAAACGTACCTTATTGGCCAAAACGTTCACATCTCTAAGATTTCACCAATCAACGAAGTTTGATATCTTGCGATTGCATCTGTTGAATGCACCCAGTAATTCATCATAGGTTAGGTTAAGTCAAGTACGCCTTTATTTGCTAATTGCCGTATGAACAGTCGCGAGGTTATTCGTCTGGCAAAAAAAGTAACCACTTTCAATGTTTTTCGGACGATTAATCCCACCGTTATTTGTCCGGTTGCCGTACGAATAGCTGCAGCCTGTTTTAAAATCGTCCGACAGACCACGAGATAATGATCGCTTCTGATAAGGCCCGTATTCATAGTCAGTGCTTGAGACGAAGCACAGTCTTAAGACCCTAGATATAGTATTAGTAATACATCAATTGCAATTCTATATCGGTATACAGTTTATCAAGGAGTTATCCGACTGGTTACGAATCACGCTGACGGAATGACGCAAGTCATCGCTGGATAGCTGTCACAATTTTGTCTTTTATATGCGACAACGTATCCATCCACTGCGCAGTATGAAAGTTACATCGCGAGTGGGAGCAGTCGTTCAGTTGCTCTCGCGATGGAATATCTGTGGCATGCGTTGCAATGCGTCCTCGTAATTATCGGCTTCTTTCTCGCCGCTCTAATTTACCGTCAATACACCTATTGGAAAAAACGTGGAATTCCATATATGGAAGTGATACCGCTTCTCGGAAATCAGGCGCCGATCTTCCTTAGACTAAAAACTTTTCCCGATCTTATAATGGACATGTATTACCGATACCCCGAGGCAAAATTCTTCGGCCTGATGGATTTCAATACGCCCACCATCTTTATCAGGGATCCTCAATTGGTTCGCGAAATTGGCGTGAAGAATTTTGAATATTTTCCGGATCATAGGAGCTTCGTCGATGAAACGGTGGACAGGCTATTTGGAAAGAATATCTTTTCTCTTCGCGGCGATCGCTGGAAGGAAATGAGAGCGACGCTGAGTCCCAGCTTTACCGCCAGCAAGATGAAATTCATGTTCGAATTGATCTCCAAAACTTCCAAGGATTTCGTCTCATATTTACTCGAGCATACAGAAGTGACAAAGTCTATCGAGTTGAAAGATACCTTCACGCGATACACGAACGACGTGATCGCCACTACAGCTTTCGGTATAAATGTCAACTCGATGTGCAACAGAGATAATGACTTTTATATCAATGGAAAGGACGCAACTACTTTCGAGGGAGCCTGGAGAGCCGTTAAGTTCATCATGTTTCGCGCATGTCCGAGTATTATGCGATTGACGGGTCAAGGATTCTTGTCGCGCGATACGGCGACATTTTTTAGAACGCTCATCAAAGATGCTGTTAAGGTTAGAGACGACAACGGAATCGTGAGACCGGATATGATTCACTTGCTGATGCAGGCCAGAGATAACGAACGTATAACAATGTCCACGGATGATATCGTGGCTCAAGCTTTTATATTCTTTCTGGCGGGTTTCGACACTTCCTCGACTTTGATGTGTTACATGGTTCACGAACTGGCGTTCAATACTGACGTACAGGAAAAGCTTCGCGAAGAGGTTGATCAGGTGACTTCTGGTACCGACGGCGAGGTCACCTATGAGATGCTGCAGAAGATGAAGTACATGGACATGGTCATCTCTGAAACTCTACGAAAACATCCTCCAGTTTCTGTGGTCGATCGTCTCTGTATCAAAAGCTTTAAGCTCCCGCAGTCGATGCCAGGGTACAATGATCTCACAATTGAGAAGGACTCCGTCGTGTGGATTCCAATACACGCTTTTCATCACGATCCACAATATTTTCCTGATCCACAAAAATTTGATCCTGAAAGATTTAATGATGAGAATAAGGAGAAAATTGTGCCTTACACGTATTTGCCCTTTGGACTGGGTCCTCGAATGTGTATTGGGAATAGATTTGCTTTGATGGAGACGAAAATAATCATGACGCATTTGGTGCAAAATTTTCTGTTTGAACGAACGGAGAAAACTGTCGATCCGACTAGGTTTACTCTAAAACCTTTTAGTATTGTACCGGTAAAAGGCTTTTGGATTCGGTTAAAGCCACGAAATATGTAGGATCTTTTTCCTCTCCTGTGTTGTAATTATTACCTTTTCGAATAGATAATTTGAAAAGCTAGCGATCACGATTTTCAGATTATTTCTTTAATGTCCAAGGGACGGTATTATTCAAAGGAGAATTTCGCTGGCGTTGGAAAATAATATCTTATTGTAAAAGTCTAATCGATAAATTATTATTCGTGCATATTATTATTCATACAAAAAGATTTTACTACTGCACTGACAATAATGTCTAATGTAGAATAAGAAAAAAGTTTCTACAGAAAATGTATTGTTTCAAATAAACAAATTGTTACACCGTTAGTAGAATCCATATAGTTCACGAGTGTTGCAGGAACTGAAGTTAGCCCATCTATTTGATTTCTATATTAAAATCACCTTCAAGTTGAACAGTACTCCTGGATAGACCTGTATTCTATATATATTCAAGGGACTCATTAGCGTTGATTTCTATAAGAAGCATTTTTCTTATTTTTTTGTAAGTAAAAAGGTGGTTAACCTATTGTATTTGAATTGCTTCCCTCTGGATTTTGGCTTCTTTACTATTTGTTGCACATTTGGAATTTCCATCGATCCCACCTGAATATTTTTAATTAATGTTAGGTCGTGGTTATTGGAAGATCACTACCGTCATCCGCCCTTTTTGAATTTCCCGAACAGAAATTTGATCAGGCATGCTGATATACTATTTTAGGGCCTTATCAGGTATCCGTAGGGGGCGTTTGATCAGCCATACCTGATGTCGCCCCGATCAGGGCTTGATTAGGTATAAGTAAGGAATGTCTGATGGAAAAAAGACATCTATGCCGGATATCGCCCCTATCAGGGCCAAATATGTCTTGCTTTACTGTAGCCTGTAGTGCACTAATATGTGCCGAGAAAAATGAATTGATTTCTTCAAATACTATATTTATAGATATTATAGATATGGGTCATTACATATTGTTTAAACAATGGGACAAAATCTGTATAGGACATACCTGACGTTGCCCAGATCAGGGCTTCATCAAGACTCGGTAGAGTCTCGCACCAAGTACGTATAGCGTAGCGGCGGCGAGACGACTAGAGTTAATATACAGGAGTACACTCGCTGGAGCGATGATTTCAAAAAAGAAAAATTGTTTTCTCAAAATTAGTGCACGTTTAGCAAAATCCAGCGCATCATTTCTATTATAGGGACAAATCTTTTTGATTTAAGCCAAAGATCAAGTAAATCGGTCCACTCATTCATGAGATATCTGCAAAAGAAGTTTTCAACTATTCAGTTTTATTTCGCTGAGTTTTCGCTCCGTTCATATACACAACACAATCAAACGCATTTTGTCCGTCAAGCTACCGTTCACACCGAATTTTGAGCTAGCACCATAAGGCAGCCTTCACAACAGTATAGAATTATTAGCCTTTAGCCCGCACACTGAACAGAATCGACATTCGTGTGCACCGCGTATG
>JARQST010000368.1:1408-36671 GCA_030142225.1 Pachycephus smyrnensis
ATTACTGTTTGTAGACTAGTAACTTGTCGAAGATGCGAATTGCGTCTGATAGCACTGGTTGGATTTTACCAGCTTATGTAGCGGGCAAGAATTCAAGGGGAATCACCGCTGCAAAGTATGGCGACCGCAGTCGGTGCTCTATGTTAGAAAGCTCGGGGAATGTCAGGTCAGGAGAATAGTAGAAAGAACATCAAAAAGGTGAAGTCCTGGTAGAAAATGCTAGGGTAAACCAGCTTTCCCTAAAATATCACCACTTGAACCATCCCGTGTGAAAGAATGATATTGTTACAAAAGGCTAATCATGGTTCGATTAGTCTTTCGTCTTAAAAAAGAGATGTCACCGTCTCAGCTGACTGTCATCAGAAGTCAACTGAGTCTACGCTCAGGGAGTCAGAGGAACTGTCAGTTGTCACTATCAGCTTAACAACCGATATATCCATTGGCAGTTACCTCTGAGCCGCGATAAACTACGGAAGCGTAACGCTACAATAAAACGTTATAGCTATTTTTTAAAATCGAATCTTATCATTACAACTATATCTAGTAGTCGATGAGCATCTGCACTTGGGCGTAACAATATATAGGTTATATATATAAATGAACATATATATCTTTATAGAATCTATATGTAACCTACGTATAAAATATAAAGGTCTATGAAGTAGAAGGGTTAAACGTATATTGAAGAGAGAATAATTTATTATGTACTACAATTGAATATTTTAATGGAAAATTCCGATGCCTAAGGTACATTTTGACTATATATTTGAATAGATAGAAAATATGGTGTACAGAATGGCCAGCTGTCGATGTTACATTCTCACAGTGTATTGCAAATCCAACTGTGTAGCGAAGTGTGTTATTTCCTATCCTTTCTATGGTAGTCACTTTTTATATACTTTCAAGTCTGTTGTTATTTCCACGTATTCCAACGTAAAAATAGCAGAATTATAAGTGTGTAAAAAGTGACTACCATAGAAGGCATAGGGAATAACACTCTTCGCTACACACTTGGATTTGTAGTGTGAAAATGAGGGATCTATCAAAAGGATTCTTAGCGTAGAGGCATATCATATGTAATGTACAGGTCATTGATTTATTAAAAATATTTCAGATTTTACATGTCAAAATCTGCTGAAGTATCTCTACAGATACTCATCCACAGATATAACTATACAACGTGATTCAGGAGTATTGCACCAAATGAAATTATTTTGTCCATTTGATTTCCATGGCAGAACCATCTTCAGGTAGTAAAATACTTTTGAATAATTCTGTATAATGTTCCATAACAATTCTCAAAGCGCAAAGTAAGTTTCTTAAAATATCTAACTGATAATATATCCTTCGTCGTATAGCATATCTCCACGAGTGTAATGACAAATGAGATTTTTTTATCTTGAGCCCAATTTGAAATTCAATCACCGTCTTTTTGTCTCTATTCTGATTCCATAATTTCTTGAAAATCTAAAAAAAATCTCTTTGCTTATCTTGCTCTTGAAATTTTCCCCATTCTACGATGTGATTCGCCCAAGTACCTCGATTTATCGGCTAACAACGTCTCACTGCATTTGAAATGAGAAGAACTTCATCCAGCATGTTGACAGATCTTTTGAGAATATTTTTTCCAACAAAAACTATGTCCAAGCCATTTTCTAGTGCTTTTTTGCCGTCCTTTTCCATAGCATTTCCGATACGTGTGAACTTTTGTCTCAACTTTCCTCCTTCCGGAGATATTGTTAAGCAGACAATGGCGACTGCCAAGGTCCCAAAGATAACTGTCTTTCATTCTGCTAGTTAATGCTCCTAGTTAGTGATAATAACTTGTCACTTGTAAACTCCTCACTGTGCGTTGACGTCAACGTATTATGACTGGTTTACATGTATTCGTTTTGTTGTTGAATACCCCTTTACGTTTTCATGCGAGAATGTACGTGACTATAGATATACGCATTTATATAGTTACATATGATGCAGTCATCGAATGCTGGGTATTCCCCTGATGTAGCGTGGACTTCCTGACACTGATACCATTTCGACACTTGCAGTACGTAGACGATTATCTGGGAGCATTAAGTCCACGACTTACGACAAAGAAATGTAAAAAAGTATTGAGATAATCGCACTATACGACACACTGTCTATTTATATAGAGATAAAGTTATGATAGAATTATAAAACATCTCTTTATTTTTAAGTTCTGAACAAAGATTTGGATAATTAGATTGATTTGTCCAACAAGAAATCGTAAAAAGTACTCGTGAATAAATAATTAAAAAGAAATACAGGTGTATACACCTTTAAAAGCTACGAAATATATTCTGAAAGACATGGTCTTTGAAGGCCACTCAATACAATTGTAAGTCATTACATACAAGTTATAAAAGTCGGCCTTAGGATTATTTTGTCGAGGAATGTAAATAGTTTGAATATGAGTTCTCCATCCGTATCACTATTAAATTATGTGATATCTGTGAGTCCTCGACTCGTGCCACTGCATTAGTAATGGTAAATCAAACTCTATGTGAGAATAGATCAGCAACAGCTACACCAGGATTCATAAACACCCGTCAAGAAACTAGATGTACTGAACTAATCTGGATTGCATATTATCTAGACAATTAAATGATATTTTTGCTCTCGAGAAACACATGCTCACAGGAAGAGTACGTTACCTCCGGCGGTAAACCAACGTGGCTACTACTTGCAGCGACAGCAAGCATACATTTTCATATTGTGCAGGGAATTCACCACCATTTACGTATTGTGCAGTTTGCTTAAAATTTATCAAAGAAAAGATGGATAGAGATTGTGAAATATTCCGATTTGCTTTGGACGTATGTGTATGAATGAGGAAGAATGTGTGTGATAACTAAATTTGCGGTTTACCGTAATTCCTTATGACGTACTGATTGTTAGAATAGATTCGGGAAGTATATAGTTATTTTTTTGTGTGTTCAGAAAAAAATAAGTACATCTTGAAGTCTTCAGTACTCAACGAATTTACATGATCTATAAGTAAAATAGAAGAATAGATAACTTATTGGAAACCAAATGTGAGTACATATTAATTTATAAAGGATCCGAGAAAAGATTATGCGAATATCCCATAGGATAGTATCACTGGGCACTAATGAATATGTGTGTTTTTGTACGTGTAAAAGGAAAATCTGAATGCTGAGTGGGAGCGCGATGTCAGACTAATGAGAAATAGTAAAAATGGAATAAAGAGTGAATATGCAGTACTTGAAGTTGCTATATTTAATTTTAGTGTTATCAACTCAAGATCAATGTTACAATATCCTAATAATGAAATAGCATATCTATTACTGTAAGTAGAGTGTTGATATTTAATTTTAAAGAACTAGTTATAAATAGACTGTAAAGTAGCTATAAGTGTTAATAAAATCGTAGATAACCAAAAAACCCCCGGTCTGAACGTCAACACAATCTGTACAGTTTTCTATTTATTTAATGGCACTGTATAAATATAAATTGAATAGTGAAAATATGTTGATTGTTCGTATCAAGTGTTTCTCATCTGAAGGCCAATAGTTCGATGAGTGAATGTGTATTTATATTTACTCAATTAAGTATTTAATCAGGGACATTTGTTCGCTGCTAAAATTTACAGGTGTAACGATCAGCTGAATTAACAATTATACCATTTTCCTGGAAAGCAATTACTAATTGCAGGAGAAAAAGAGAGAGAAGCAGATGATGAATCTAATGTAGCAAATAAGTAAATTTTTTTGTTGAGAATCATTTTGCCAATAAAATATTAATTTCGTGCGTACATAATGAACGATTCTTTTACCAAAATTTTTAGAAATTATATGTTTATCTTATAACTATAGTCGGTTCCCGAGTAACATATATTTTTTTCACAGATGACAATGAAGCCTCTAGCAACCCAGACGTGGCTTTGCATAAAATTTTGGTTACAAAATATACATGTGCATGATTTAACATTGAAATATATTTTCTTTTTGTCCACAAATAAAATAGCTTTTGAGGGGGCCATTTTCATATGGCCTTTAAGGTGAATGAATCCCTTAGACAGATTCGTGAAATGACTGCATATAAGTAAATTTATAAAATGCCACGTGTGATTTGCTAAGGACTGCAAGTTTGCGATCTGTCAAACAAAAAAAAACACACATTTTACTCATGAACGGACTATAAGTATCAGTATGCACTATCTATATGTAGAATGTCTCGACAACGTATGGATAAAGATCAAATGCTACAGGAGTAAGAATCTTGTGGCTGCAATTTGCAAAAATTACTGACATATCGACATCATCGCCGAACTTTTCATTTCGAAGATTGCTGCTTTGTAATGTAAGCAAATGGTAATCTGTCGGTGATAAGTCTGGCAAATATGATAGATACGGTAACAATTCTCATTAATTTAGAGCACACTCTAATAAGCAATTCGCATAAACAATATCTCACGTAACTTCTGGTAGCGTACATCTTACAATATACCGGGTGTATCACGAGAACCTCCAAATTTGGATATGGTTTCGAATCAGCCATACCACACCTCAGTACTAGTAGTGCGAGTACCCTAGAGGCAAAAAATTTGGTAAACATCAAAGGAGCAAAAAGATCACATCGAATTGTGTCACGAGAATAACGTGAGAGGGGCATAACGTGACCAGGGCATCACACTGTTAGTACTGAGGTTTGGTATTCCTACTTCGAAGCCACAACCAAATTCGGAGGTTCTCGTGACACACCTGGTATACGAACGCGAAGATGCAAAAAATTTGAACGCAGTTAATAGCTCGTACCATCTTTTAGACATATTTCTCAAGCAGTATACTTTCTTTAGCCAAGCACAATTTTCTACGGATGATGGAAGAAATCCTTCAATACTTTCGCACTAACGCAATATATAATTAAACTGTTCATCCACATATTTCACTCATTTCTATTCTAACATTTTCCAAGCAGCTCAAAAAAAAATAAAGCAAGATCCCAAAGCATACTAACCTATGTATAACACGATAGGTACATATTAGCTTAATTTTAATTCCGCTTCTAATCTAAGTATTTCTTAAACTTTTACAGATTATATTTAAATTACATGCAATCCTATATACAGAATCAGATATATATATTCTGCATACAACTTATATATATTATGAATATAATTAAAATACCATGTTAGGCGAGCAATTTATATAGAATATGTATGTAAATTGTATATGAATTTTATATATAATAAATATTTCGGTATTATGTATAAATTCACTTATTTACGCATTTATTAACCGGATTCAAAATTGTAATTTCAACATTGCATAATATATTTATTTATATTGGTTTTACTAGTTAAATTGTTGGACATAAACTTTGTTATACACGAATATTACGTTACAGTGTTAAATAGTACATTAATACAAATAAATTAAATAACATAAAATAACGTGCACGTCAAATGACGATAATTTACTTAATATCGTTTGATAATTTCCTTATTTCTAATAAGCCTGATGAACAATCAGAAACTATCAGAGCAACGCGTCATCGATTAACATTAATTTTTGTTGATAGTTACGACAATGATTGTACTACCGGTAACAGGCAAAGTTAAACAATATCGGGTTGGAAATTCTTGAACCGTTACAAATTGTAAATCGCTCTTCCTAAGTGCACGTACCCCGCGATATTAATTACCGGATTAACTCAATAGAGCGATTAATGGTAATCGTTGACCGATTAGCGACAATCGATCCTATTATTAACACTTGGGTTAATCGAGCTCAATGGGAAACGGTGTAGTGAGAAATTTCTTTATAAAGAGAAGATGATTCACTCATAAAAAAATAATATTAATCGCAAGAGCCTTATTCTGCCAATGTCACAAAAAACCAAACATACTGATTGCATTAAAGTCCCCTTTCATCAAATTCATTGATAATATTGTACGTCATATTATATTGATTCACAGAAATCACGTGACGTATCAGATGGGAGAAGTGGTCTCGGTCATTATTTCGAGGAAACGTTAATTACTCTTGGAAGCCCCGAGCTATCTGGTAGTAATGACCGCGATCAATGAAAAAATATAGTAATAGTAATTATAAATCCCAGAAAACTAGCGGATGTATATAATCATTTACATTTAATTTAACAGACAGTTACAGCTGCGCATGAATAAGTGAGTGGGAGAGACCTCGTCCTTGTAAAGCTACTCCATTGACGCAGATGATTTATACTGTTATACGTTACGCTTAATAGTACGAACATTATACACGATCAAGATTCCATCTTCATTGCATAACAATACAGTTTACTGAACTTGTTAATCCTAAGCTAATAAGTATATGATTATCAAGAAGTACACTTTAAGACGTTTTTGAACACTTCACAAATATTCTACAAATAAAAAAATTATTTATAAAGCGAATAAAGCTTTATTAGAATACGACTCTACTCCCAGTCGTATAGTATTCTCTCTATACGTACAAGTATAGCTATACCTTTAGCGAGCACGCAAATGTACGTGTATTCTATCTGCGTCATCTGTATTGCTTGCCATAAGTTCTGGTTGTACATACGTTTCTTCTATATGTGCACTACTATATATATGCTCACTGATATATACTTGTATTTAGTACACACATAGCGAATATTTGTATTAATAATTGTACTAACCGTTTATTCTCTGCAGTACGATCTTTTGGAGTTGTGGATTATTATTATTATTATTATAAAGGATGGAGATGATAGTCAATAGTCCTCTTATAATAATTATACCAGTAACCGGTCACGTTCTAGTCCATTCACTTCCCATTAAGAATTTTCATGGTATCTCGCAAGGGACTTTACCGTTTGTTATAGAATGGTAACACATCGTTCTCAGAACAAAAAAGGTTCCAGCTAAATAACATATGTACATGATCATGGTAGCTAATATCACATCGAACGTGTTAAACAGTACAGTAAATTGTGGCAATAGATATTAACATGTTAATTAACAGTGAATAAATGTGGTTATATCACCTAATATGAAATATTAATATCTCAATATGTTATAATGGGTTAATGAAAATTTTGCAATTCAGAAATTATGACTATCCATATACAATTAATACGGCTACACGTTGTTGTGGTTTTATGCTTCACTGCATTGTTTAAAGAGTAGGGTATGTTCAGTTCATGGACGAATTTTGACCATTTCTGCGCAACCCGAAGATTCCGCAATTTTCCAACATGATTGTTGGTTATGTGTTGTGACGTGGTAAATTTTACCCCGTCGGGCCCTCGGCGGGAACTGTAGTGGTACGCGGGTTTACGCGGATTTAGTAAAGAACCTACCACCTCAAGGGCCAACGCTGTTAAGAATTTTTTGTTTCTGATTCTGTTGTTTTATTTTTGCTATGTCCCATGCCGCGAATATTGTATTCGCGTGCTTATTGAATCTCAAGGAGAACCAGCGAGGGATGATCGACGCGGGAGGGAGAAGGACCGAAGGCTGATTGACGTCAGAGCATCAGCTGGCCCCTAGCTGCGCGCGCTGCTGCTTACCTCACCGCTCACCTCGCGACTATGTCCAGCTCTACGAACGATATCACCTGAGCTGCGTAAATTGGTCTACGCGTACGGAGTAACTAGGAAGGAGCTATTACTCAGCCTGTGTGACAAGGACCTACGAGCTACGAAGCACCCGCACCACATTAGGACCCACGAGGAAGGCCCACCGCCAGCTGATTTATGAATTAATATCCGCGAGACGGGGATCCGGGGACGCCTGGTGAACCCTTGCGATTTCTATGGGACGAAGGGGCCCATCGCGGGACAGCTCGTTTACAGCTGTTCCCGGAATGTACGAAATGTCGCGAAGACAGACTTTGAATTTTGGCGCGTGGTGCCATATTGGGATTTCTGATTGGGGCCGAGTGACCAATTAGAAGTGGTTCGCGGATAAGGGAGAGGGTGTCGACTCCCGTGCTGCCGATTACGATTGCGAAGAGGACTAACTTCTTCTTGCCTGGACTGTCGACGACGCGAGTCGTGTTTTTGAGCCGTTTTGTTTTGGGGGTTTGAAAGTCTATGGAAAATTTTGGAGAATTGTCTGAGGCCGAGACGAAGGGCCTGTTTCCCTGAACGAAAAGACTTAGAGATTTTGGAAAGCGATTGTTGTTTTTGTGAGCGACGAAATCTCGTGATACCCCGCGTTTCGTATGTTCTTGATAGTGCCCGCGTGCACGTAGGAAGAGTTTCTCGCAAATTAGACTCGCGTTCGGTTAGGGTACGAGATTCCGACGACCGGCAAGGGACTTGTTCGCGTAAATTTGTTGTCCGCCGTGAAACATATTTATTAGCGATTTTTGGCTTTTGATTTGTTCGATTTGCAGACTTCCTCGGCAATGGTTGAGTGTTTGATCTCCGAAATACATTGTGTCGCGTTCTGGTTAGGGACGTGTTGCCGAGAGAAGCGACTTCAGGTCATGTTTGATCTGTTCTGAAATTTGTTCGATTGGTAGACCTTCTCGGCAATAGTTGGGTGTTTGATCTCCGAAATACTTTGTATCGCGTTCTGGTTAGGGACGTGTTGCCGAGAAAGACAAAATGGTCCTTGAGGTCGTGTATTTGCTGTCCCGATTAGTTCGCGTTGAAACGATCGACATTTGTATCGAACGTGTTATTGAATTGTTTTAGACTTGAATAGAATTATTTATTGAAATGTATCAGACTTGAATTGATTATGACAAGAATTTGAATTGAAATTGTGTATCGAAAAGAGTAACGAAAGGTTATTGAATTGTACGACTTTCACTGCGTGTTTAGATCGCGAAATGTTATTCGTCACTATTTATTACGAATTGATTTGAAATTGAACTGTTTATTTGATACGCGTTATCGTGGGTCTTTCGTCGATATTAACTTTGTTTGATTTTCTTAAATATTGTGACCGCGTGGAACGCGTGGAATTTTGACGCACTAATAAAAACGAATTGTTTAATTGTTGACCGAAATAAAATTTGTCGTTTTGTTTGTGGTTCTGCCTGAAGATCCCCGCCGCCTCCGCATAGCTGGGTTAGTCGGTGATTTGGTTTTGTTGAATTTGATTGGATTTAATAAAGCGGGAGTTCGATTTCTTCCGCGGTTCTCTTGCGAGAACCTGGCGCCCAATTTTTGTGCAAGTTAATGATTTGTTTTTTGGTTAGCCCCTGGGTGGCCAGGCACAAGTTTGTACGCCCGTCGAGGCTCGATCGCGATTACGTCACAGTGTATATCCCATAACCTGATACCGCATTGTGACACGGGTAGTGCGTGTAAATGTTAATGCCACTATTTCGGGACAAAACGATCAATTTTATGGAAAAGTGTCATCTTGTGCAATAAGAAATTACAAAAACAAAACGTCGGGATATAAGAACAGAGCAGTTGGTGTAAAATATTTTTATTTTCCTCGAGATGAGAATATTGTTAAAAAGTGAATTCGAGCTTATGGAAAACCAAATATTAACATCAAATAGGGTAAGTTTTACACTTATTCGCAAGTTTAACATGAAATAAATCAATGATTAGTGCAATTATATTTTTTGGTAATTTTTCTAATTTACTGCAATATGTTACATGCAAATCGTACAAGTATAAATGAGTTAAAAAGTCTTTACAAACAATATTGTGGAAATACTATAAGAACCATCAAGTAAAGTTTAGCATTCTTCTTTTTACTAATCGTATGGTTCCATACAATTTGATTTTCATACACTTTCTTTGTTGTCATAATTATGTATTGTCGCAATTGCATTATCAGAAGCTAGTTTTGTATCGTATACATTGTTATGAAACTTGTGATTCCACGTTGAAAAATTTTCTACCGAGTGATCGAGTCAGTAAATATGATTTGAAGATATAAATAGAAAAGTAATGGTATTAGTAATAGCTATGACGTCTCAAAAGGCTATGCATCAATTGTCACGAATGATGCTACATTGAGCCTGTCGTGCAGTGACTCACATGCACCGGACGTATTGCAATACTTACTCAGAAAGAGATGATAAAATACGTGACATCGTAGCAGTCCGAGTTTATATAAAACTGCAAGGTTATTTCATGTGTGTCAATTAACTGTGTATCGTCCAGAAGAACGGTTCTTGTGTTTTTAGTAAGAATTCGTTAATAATACTTGTGACACGTGCCGCAGTGGAATATTTACATTCTTCGAAATGAAAATTGCCATTGCTTTAATTCTGCTGAGTGGGAACTGCTTTTACTTAACCTTTTCGAAATCAATTAAGCAGCCCGGGAAGTGGAATGTCGAGAGAGAATTTGAGAAAAATTTCGATTATCCAGAAATTGTTCGATTCGACAAAGAGGAAGAAAATGAAGAATTGAGAAATAGGAATGGTTTGGATTCGATATCTCGAAAAATTAATCGACAGAAAAGGTTGGATGTGTTTGAATCGGTTTCAGATTTTACTGAAGATTCACCAGCGCTCAAGACAGTCGAGTACAAGATACGTCGAACGATAAATGACAAGTCATTGGAGAGTGATGATGGAAATGATGATTTTCCCATCAATTTTGCAATTTTAGAACCGAATCATTATCGACAATTTCATGTGAAAAAGATTCGTCAGAGATAAGTTCGTTACTCCTCTTATGAAAATTTCTCTATTTATCGCCTGATTGTAAAAATGACACACATTTTCTGCTGGATACGTTTTCCAGCTAATAAAAAAAGTATCTATTGTATTGTGTATTTATTGTGTACTTCATTTAACAGTTTCTGTCCCTTTAGTAAAGAAGTCATGTACCGAAAATATCACCGCTTTTCCGGGATGCCGATTGGTCGTCGCTATCGTCGTTCAATGTGTGTGAATATGCCGCTTGGCGTCCGCGTTCACGGCATGCAGTGAATTTCACAGATTGTGGTTACTTTAGAAGTGTTTAAATACGAAATAATTTTTTAATCGCTTATGAGTCCGTGATTCAGCGCAATGGATCTTTAGTAATATATACGAGTCACAAAAGCGTTCGTGCTCTATGAAGCAATGATTATAATGACTCGATATTCCACGATTTATTAGAAGTGCAGCAGTCTAATTAGTAGCATATTTTTATAGATATATGAAGAAGAAATTTTACAAATATTAGCGAAATTGATCAATGTATGTCAGAGACATTAATTACAATATTTGTTGCAGCAACGTGTGAATATTGCTCCACAAAAGTCTATAAGGACAATAGAAACTCTCAAATAACAAATTAGAAACATTTGAAATAATATTAACGAAGAAACGACATCAAAGTTAAAACGACATGGGTATAAACGACATTGATATAAACAACATCGGTTTAAACGACATCGGTTTAAACAGCGTTATGCAGTCCAAAGGTGGACCATCGAAATACTGTTACGAGAGACTGATCATGGTTTGATAAGTCTTTCGTATTGAAGAAATGTCACCGTCTCAGCTGACTGTCATCAGAAGTCAGCTGAGTCTTTGATCGAAGTATTCAAGTTGAATTTGACAACAGAAGTCTGTCGTCACTGTCAGCTTGACAACCGATATAGAATTGATCGGCAGTTACCTCTGAGCCGCAATAGACTACGGAAGTGTAGTAGACAATAAATGTTAGTTATTTTGATAACTGAGTCTTATAATTGTATACAACAACATCCAACATGTAATCGACGAGCGTCTTCCCTTGAACGTAACAATATTAATACTTTTTAATGGATAATATAGTTTTATAAAGATAATATAGTGTATTACTTAAATAAATATGTTGGATTTTTCAAACATGTAATTTTATTTGAATTCATTTTTATAAGTAATGAAAGTCAGAGTGAATAATGCCTTAGTACTATTAAGCTATTTAAAGGGTAAATTGTGGTAGTACGAAGACTTCTGTGGCGCGATTTTCACACGTTGCTGAAACAAATAATTAATATCTCTGACATACATGGATCGATTGCGCTGAAATTTGCAATATTTCTTCTTTATATATCAATAAAAATATGCTATCAGTTAGGCTACTGCACATCTAATAAATCGTGGAATATCGAGTCATTATAATCATTGCTTCATAGGGTAAGAACACCTTTGTGACTCACTATATATTGACACTGCCGCTTGGGATTAAGTTTGGGATGTCCCAAATAAAATATTCTATTTCCTTAGAACTTACAAGGTAAAAGTGATTTGTAAATGTGAATCGGATATTGCAACTCAACCACAAATATATACTACTTAATAAATAATACTTAAAAAAGGAAAAGTTGAGAAATAATTGAACGTCCAACAATAGGAATCTTGACACTTGTTTCTTTATTGGAAATATGATCTATATACCATGTAAAATCTGTATGTAATATTATTGTATAACGATTGTTATAATAGTTAAAATGTTAATTACTGAGGACCATCTTCGACAGTAGGTTCATATTTATATGCTTCAATGTCTCTGCGTTTCCTTCTCAAATCCAGTTGTTTGCGAATCCAATCGGTGAGAATACCCTTTTCATGAGCCTGTTGTCCAACTTTTTCGACAGCCTTTCCAATCCTCTTCAGGGCTTTTGTGAATTCATTTCCGTTATTATCATCGTCGTCAGCTCTAACGAATGTGGCACCAAGAAAAGCGACACAAAAGAGAAGGGAGGTGTATTTATGATTCATATCTGAAATGTATATAATTCAATTAGCACCCGTGGGAAGTCACTTATTTGGGTGGTGAAAATCAATAATATATCAATTATTTAACCGATTAAACAACCCAATGAAAGAAATAAGAAGAAGCTTCAACCAACTCTCATTAGGGGATAATCCTCATTAGACTTATCAAGCCATTGTATTTCAAGTGAGAATACAGCATTATAAGGAACAATTTAAAGATTAAAATCGATTCAAACAAATTTGGAGATCAATTAGCGTTAAAACCTATGGATAAACGATAACATTTAATATACGTACACACTAATTATAACTTTATAAAAAGCTAAGCGAAGACTTCTTGAACATCATTCATTGTCAAATTTCGTAAAAGCATAAAGAAAATTACCCACAAGGGGCAGTGAAAGTGATAAAAAGAAGCAGTATGCAATAATGATGAAAGTCACGGTAGGTGATGAGAATAATAAGTTAGCTGTTATTGATATAAATAAAAGATATATAAAAATATAAATAATAATTGCATCATTAAATTCTAATGAAAATCATCTAATAACCCTGTAACGTTATAAATTGAATGTCTGTTTTGTAGAATTTCATTGTGTAACTATTCTTAACAATATTTGTATCCACCTTTTATTTGAATTGAGAAAATAGTTGGCAACTACTATTGCTTGTGCTTATTTTGACTATAGATGATGACTATATTCAACATTCATTCACACATAATCATGGTGTCTAAGAAGTTTTACTTTATATATACAAAGATAGTCAACCTAAATGCACCACCTGAAGTTGTTTTTCTCATAGACATCAAACGACCTGGCTAACTTCAGTTGGTACGTTTGAGTTTTTGTCGCTTTTCACGCGCAAAATTTTGAGCACTATAATAAACAAGTTCTACATTATGTGACCTCAAAAAAAACCATTGTCTAGTATAAAACACAATATCTAGCGTCCTCGCTTATATTGGAGGGTTATTGATATTACATATTGATATTAATTATTTAACAGTATATAATATTTGCCATCAGTTATCAGTTCATCATAATATGTATTGAATGATATAAAAATTTTGTTTCTATTATTTATTCGCCTAGCTTTAATCCCAGCATAATCTTATTTTTTCAATTGTGATAGAATCGCCTGATTATCTTGAAAAGTATTAAACATTCAAATTTGAATAGAAATATGGCAGAGTACATACTACTTAATTCTTTTATTTTTTCCTTTAATCGAAATTCCTAGATAACACCCATACACTGAGAAAAAGATTTTGCAGCGTCAACCGAAATTTAGTTCATTTAACCTTGCATGACGGTTGCCGGCGAACAATTTGATATTAAGTAATTTCGATAGTAATTTACGGTAATTTTTACTACATTTTTAATCATTCGAAATATGTAGGACTTCATATAAAACATACTTTGAATCACATTAATCAAATAAACAATTCAGGTAAGTACAAATGAAGTTCAATCAATCATTATTGTACTTCGTGTAACTAATTTTTTTTTGTCGAACTAAGGTAAATATAGTCTATTTGAACATATACAATTATTCTATCCAATTATGATATAGTTTACAGCAGCTTCGGGGCTATTTTTTTAAAACTATTACTTCTTATACATATAAAGTAGTGCATTTATGAGATACTGGTATTTGTATACTCGAACCACAATACTTTCGCAGCCTTATATATTTATACCCAAAATCATAACCTGTACGGGAAGATCCTGATTAGATTTAAGGCCTTCAAAAAGCTTAGAGTAGCTGTCACGTTACGCTAACTTTTATTAAAATGTGGTACGTAAAACTATTACTATTTGAGAAAAACACTTTAGTGGCGGGTTGATCGTTTCACGTCCTGCCATCTAGCGAATATACTTTCGAAGCACATTTGATCGACCTAACTTAATTTAGTTTATTTTGATTAAATATTATAATCACGGTGAGTGCAATACACAATCGAAACAACTATACCAGTTTCATTATATCAGCATAATCAATTCAAATCTGTGTCGATTATTCCAAACAAATTCCCCGTGATCGCAGCTGGTAGTTGATATTACCAAATGTTTTTCTCATTGTATAAGTGCCATTTCCTGATCTGAGTATGTATCGATGCACGTTCTAGCGAGGCTACCTGTTCTATTGATGAGATTCAGCACGCATTATTCCGATATCCTATATTCCATTCAACTGTTACGGGTCACGTTTCTTGCCTTAGGTTATGGTGGTTAATCAACCTGGTTTCATTTCTGTGATAGTGCCATTTGCACCCAGCGCGAATCGACCAGGTCACAGAATAATTGTGTAATTGATACTGAGTACACAATAAATATACGAAGCTTACTTATTATCTATAATAATTCACCCAACGTAATCAAATATAATTAATCACTAATAACATAACTGTATAAGTTATTTCTCGTCCAACTATAATCAACTCTTGCTGATTGATATAAAAATCACAATGGTCTAGTACCTATACCCAAATGAAATAAATTCACTAAACTTACCGCTTATGCAAAGAAAAACAATTGATCTTCAACAGTACAACAATTAGCCACTTGAACTGATGCAAAAGCAAGGATCGTTTCCTTTATGTATGGATGGTGAGTGAGCAGAAATTATATTCGCCTGAGTGGGGATTTCCCTCCTTAGTCAAAGAGGATGACGTACATTTTTTATTGAAAAGATTCGAACAGACAGGGGAATAATATAATATACAAGAAAAAGGAACAGCGATATCTACAGGAAGAATATTCATATGATTCGTAGAAAATGAATTATGAGAAGGCAGCATAAAGATTGTAGATATTCCGAAAAAAAGTCGCCTGGAAATGTGAAATACTTACCTATATACTATGTATATTCTATTCTATCTCGATAAAATCATTCAGAACGACACCCGATATATCGACCTGTCAATAACGAATAAACGATTATTGACGCATTTTGGGGGGGAGCGATGGGGGCTGCCAAAGATATCTTGACACTCTACATTAGGATTGATATCCTTAAAAGAAATCTAGCTTCCACTTCGTTCTCGTTCACTTTGTATCCATTCACTTTGAACGGAAATAGCGTGGAAAGTGTAATTCTCGTGTACTGACGGAACAAAGAAAAAGCTAGAGAAGGAACTTTCCGGAACAAAAGAGTGCAACATCACTCTTGAATTTTTAATCAGTCTCTGTAACGGGATACATTGTTCCGGAATAGAAAATAGGATACAAAATTGAATTAAATTTTGTTTTCCGTAATGTTTTGATCTGTTACAGAGGATCTTGGGGAAACAGTTGTAAACAGCCCATATGAAAAAATTATATATAGATTATATACAAGGTATATACAATGTTGTATATAAAAAGTGGAGTTGTATATAATAGGGTTATTCACGACAAACGCACCACCCGAAGGTGGTTCTACCATAGAAATCAAATGAACAGGCTAACTTCAGGTGGTGCGTTTGTCGTGTATATATCTGTATAATCTACAATCTAGAATTTGCATACGTACTGGATGAAAAGCTGGCCGTCTGCAAATATCATTGTTTCATCTACACGCGTAATTTGATTTTCTCTATAAAATTCAATCGATCGATTTAGTAGCTTTTACTCATTTTTATACATAAAAATGGAGATGCAAGCACACATGCCTTTTTTTTCTCGACCCTGTATGTATAATACACTTCCATATGCTCCATGCCATTAGGCCTGAAACTTCCTTGAATATAATCCAAGGGGAATATCAACATACTGTTTGGTGCCTATCATCCCTTCCGACGTGATTATCTATTAGGAAACGAAGGTAACGAGGATTGTACTGTAATTGGAAGGTATCTAATTAATCGTTTGAGCAAGTATTGGGGATTAGTAGTGGCGGCTCGAGGAAATGAAACCCTTTTCGGAAAGGGATGGGCGAAGCTTCCGCCAAATTATTTGGCTCTGACGCTACAGAACCCTAATGCCAAGTCTAATCCTGGCTTCCGTTACTTCTCAAACATTCATGAAAAAGCATGACACAGGTCGATGTACCCCGAAGAAAAAAGTGTTCGTCTTTTTACAAAATTAAAATTTTTTTTAACTATCATCTTTGATAAAATATAACTTCCTATAATTCAACACATGAAATATGGTTAGGTAGAAGGTGTCAAGTCAATTTCGGTTAATAATAGCATTCCGCTTGGTATGCATAACGGCACTCTAATTAATTTACCTCGAATTTCCACTAACCATATAATGGTGTCGGCTGGTGCACTTAGCCATGCGAAGTTTCACTGAGAAGTTGGACGGTCTAGTACAGACGGGGATTATGGCAACGATAGGAGGGATCTTAACAATCCGGGACGTTGGATCAACCCGTCAAAACAATTACACCCTCTATCCCGTGATCTCCCTTTTCTCCGTGTCGCACTCTTCAAATTAATATCACACGTAATGAGACGTTTTGAAATTATAGACTAATGAGACAGATACTGATATTAGGTAATGAACGTAGTTAATCTGATCAATTAAAATGGCGAACAGAATGAAAATCGCATTAGTATAGATAATTCGAAGATTAATACTGCAAACTGTCAAATATAAAACTACATGTTGGAAAATCTACTAGAAATTCATTAGAACATTTCATTATTTGATAGCGCTTAATAATCACTCTTCATTCTCGTAAAAGAAAAAAGTCCACAATGCTCTTTTCAATAACAAAATATACTTGTGGGAAATGCAAACGTCCTTTATATTGATTATAACAGTAGCAGAGGTAATACGACGTCTGATGCGTATATTTTGTATATATACATATATGGGGTCCTAAATACCGACCCGTATTTGTTATCGTACGCATTGTTCGTATAGCCATTGTTTTCGCTGAGTAAAACGAGTATGGCATGTGTTGTACCGTGTCAATGAAAAGTGTACTTCATTACGAGTAGCTCGGTTTAATGGACTGGAGGCAGTCGGTATTGATAATTATATCATGTGGGGGCGGGAATGATTATCATCTATACCGATAACGCTTAATTACCCCTATCGACGATATATCCAATTAGTACCTTGTTGCGGTAACATCATCTGCATTGGACTGTGAACTCGCGTTAATACCCCTTAATGTACCTGTCTGACGAATACAACCGAGCTTAAGTACTATTTAGATATTCATGCATGTAGATTCATATGCTACAATATGACTCATGCAGACTAATATTTAATAGATGTTTAAAAGTAGAAAAGTCAATAATCTTTTATATATGCGATATAATTAATATCTCAGATTTGTAATTTACTTGAAATCAATGATTCGTAATAATATGAGAAACTTAATTTAATTATATTTAGTCATATGTTGCAAGTGTCTCTTAGCTGATTTGCCTGTCTCTCACAACGAATAATCATATCTCAAAATTAATTCTAGCTTAGCGAGATTCGTTTAATATTTGAACTATAAATAAGATATAAGCTATTCGTAGAGATAAGGTGTTCGTTGAGATTCTGCAGATCCTTTATTCGTATTTCTAATAATGTAGAAGTGTACGTTCAATTCTCATTTCCTTCGACGCAATTAATTACACAAACTATGTGATGCTGAAGCTGAATACAGATCCAGGAATAGCAGCAGACAAAAGTACGAAGTATTAAAGAAGATCCTCGTGACATTTTCATTCACTTGTACTGAGGTTCCCTAGCGATAAAGACACGAAGAAAGAGCCGATTCTCTTGCCTAGCAAAAACGAAATTCCCGTGCGAAAGGAATGACGTCGGGAAGCCCCGAGTAGACTGAATTACCGGAATATTAAGTGAGGAATTCCTAGTCTAGTCTACTGCTAAGAACTAGAATAGGGAAAAAAGGAGCTACCGACGTAAAGGAGTGGGAGATCGGAGAGAATTCAAGAGGTGGAATAAGAAAGTCCCAGGTGGTAGGAGGAATAGCAAGACATGGAAGAGAACCCAGAGCGAATCCTTGGGATCGCTCGAGCGACTAATTCGCCCAACTAATCGTCCGTTCGACGTAGCCTTCATCTGATTGGCTAATCGCTCGATCTACGAAGTCGGATAGAAGTCCGCGAAGACCGATTATCCTCGGCAGTTGAACAGGCAGGCAGGCAGGCAAGTAAGTAAGCAACCAAGCAAGTAGTAGAGAAGTCTGCGATGAGTACGGGGTTAGGGGGAACAGCATCGAAAAGGACGGAAAAGAAGATGAGTTGATCAGGTGGGGAGAGCGAGAGAGCAAAGGAGATCGGCTTGATTGATGACTTAAGCAAATTTATCGACTAGAGAGTAGAACGGAATTAGCCAAGCCAAGATCCCATCCCTGGCGCCGACGGATAATTAGTGCCAGCCGATCGACGTGAACGATTGAAATTGATCTTCTGGATAACCTTGAATCAACACACAGCTTTTTCTAAAGCTCGTGCACTAATAAACTTTGGTAATGTGCGTGGAGAAATTTGTGGATGATTTTTCACGAAACCATCTGACTTTGCTGCTTCGTTTATCTTGGCACTCGCACAAAATAAAAAAACATCACCGGCCGAATAGCGATAATACGAGTTGCTTTTATGAAATTACAATTTTATTAATTCATTTCACATTTCATTGGTTTTGTGCATTGAGCCTTATTATTATATTTTCACGTTATTATATACTTCCACAATTTCATTATAGTTTTATTAAACTTATTTAAGCTCTTTATATAGTATTTTATACACCGATAGAAATATGTTGGTTCACAAAGGAATTTCTATGAATATTTATATACACATGTGAAAACATCAGTGCTGTATTATTGAGTTTCGAAGAAGATTGAACATCTTTAAAGAATTTAAGAAAGGGCTTTGCATGACTTTTAGAACGATTTCTGAAACTTGCTTATATCCATTCAATCTCTTGATCGCAAAGTTGTTCTAAAAAATGGTGAGTCCTCGAAAGTTTTCTTGTCGGTAGAAACTTCTTCATTTGCCATTAAAAAAAAGTTTTCATAACGACAGATCGATTAGCTATACAGCGGTGTGTGCAGTTGGCGAGAAGACCCGTTTGAAGGGTGAACAAATCAGAAGTATAGAACAGGGTGGTAAAAAGGGATGATAGGGATAAGGGGAAAAAATGTCTACACTTCTTCAGAGCCAAATTGATCGAGCAATCTGCACTGGACGCCCTGATTGATGAACGATAAACCACTTGCCTTGTAATAACTTATCGTCGGCAAATAGCAAAAGCAAATAGAAAAAAAGCTGCACCATACAAATTGAATATGTTAATGAGAGCCGTCCTTGCATCGCACAAAGTACGGAACATGCCACGGTACGTCGACCCCGATATTGTTTCTCGATTAAGGTCAATTGAAGCGGGAAGCATGGTGTAAGGGGCTCTTTCCGGTTGGCTGATGACTTTGTAAATTTATCTACTGTCAGTAGTTTAAATATTAAAAAATTATGGGTGGAAATAATCAAAAGATTTTGATGACGAAGAGTACATAGGTACTAGATATTTTTTTAAAGTACAGTTGTAAAAATCGTACTTGTTTAAATATATGATAAGGCTCTGAATTTTTTAAAGGCACGATGACATTTTGCTCTTAGAAATGTCGCAATCCGTATTTAGCGAATGAAATTTTAATGTACTCTAAATATACTGACGTACCTTTACTTACGGCAACCCGTCGGGCATAGCTGTTGAAAGGTTTCAGCGTCCTTTTTAACTTTAGCTCGAAAATCCTTATTGCTTGTGGCATCTGTCATAAAGTGTATACTTGAAAAAATCTGAAATACAGCAAAAGAATATGAAAAGTGATTATAAAGACGTTAGAGTGCTTTTATGAGGGAACGCAATGGATTTTTATGACGTGTACAAAAGTAATTACCTTTTATTAACAAAATTTTCTCTGTACAGAAAACACAAGAATACTTTATATTTAGGAGTGGCTATATGCCTTGTTAATACTTTGTGTAAGTACAATATTTAACACGGTATAATTGATTAATTCGTTGCAAGATTTATAACGAAAATGATTTGTATGATTTATCAGAATTTTTCACCATATTAAACAATGGCTGTGCACAAAGCAGACAATTTTTTCGAGCTATAGTGAAACAGAATTGGTGGCGCCATCGTGGTAGATTTTCTCGCAGTAACGACGAGTATTTGAACGTCGGTAAAGTTAACAGCATGAGAAAGTCGAATACATAGCGTAGGACGTGAAGATAATCCGAGACTTTAATCCCTTTTTTTATAATCGATGAAGGACTCTACAGTCCGTATTAACGTTCTACTTTAAGATATTAATGTAGAATAATCGGAAATCTTATTGGAAAGGGCGGCAAATATGAATCGCTTTCGTGGAACTACTTGGCTCTTTTAGTGGCGCGGTTATTGTATTCTTTAAAAGGTCGAACACGCAGTCGATAAAAAAAGAGCAGATATTCGAAGTTAAAAAAAGCAGGAAGAATCCATAAAATTAACGAGAGCTCTCGCTGCTCTCGGATATCGTTGATTTTACGACGAACTATAAATATCAATAGCTATTAACGCATTTTTATAGGAATCCTTCAAAGTTCTATAGTGAAAACCATTCATCGGCGGTTCTTCAGGAGAAGCAACAGAAAAAGCCGAAATTCTTAAGCGAGAGAGGATAAAAATATAATTTCAGAAAAATTTATAAACCGTTACATCACATTTTAATGTATCTTCTGAAACACTTCAGAATGTGAAACGTTTAAACCCTTGTCCGAGGAATTATCCTTACCGAATTAATAAACCGTTTCAATTATCTTATCAGCTCCATTACACGTGGCACAAGCATCCCGTAAACCTTGCGTTAGCCATAATTAATGCAGTCACGTGTAACGCACATAAATCGAAATTAATTCACGGTTCGGCCAAATGTCATTGTGCTAATCGTAGAAGCCATGCAAGACCCAACTTTAATGACTGATCCCTAGGGTTGGCCAATGTGCAAAACTCATCGTCTTTATTGTCCCAAGCAGAATTAGTATTCAGAATAGTATCCCCGAATAAATTTTGTAAAATGGCCAATGGAAGTTATATCCTGAACGTATTTCGAGAATGAGCATGGGTATATCGTCGAAGAGTGAGAATAGGGAGCCAGTATTCAGAAAATATAAGGGGAAAAGGCAGAAGGATGAGCGAGCAATAATCGTAAAATATAAAACGGGTATAAAGTTGAAACTAGTGCAATAGAATCTATGTAGGGATAAGAGTAAAATGGAATGAGGGGGTTAGGAGCCACGGGGTTAGCGATGATTTTATGGTAGACTGATGACAAGCAACCGGTCGAGAGGAATTAAACGGGGCTTGTTTTATCACTGGCCCTGCAGCTTGCTCACACGTTGGATTCTATGTTTCCCTCCCCCATCGTAGCCTGGGTAGCATTATCAGATTTCAGAACCCCATTAATTTCGTGGACGTTTATGGACCAGTTTGGGCCCGTTAACGTCTCATATCGTTCTGAAGCAGAGCCATCGAATACTGGAGAGAATATGTACTTTAGTCTTTTTGTATATTTATTTTTTTACTATTTGCCGCTCGCCGCTACTTGAATTGCTGCGTATATTTCTCTGTGGTTGGTAAGTAGACAGTGAGCACCCTCTGCCATTTGTAATATAAAGAAAAACCGTGAAAAAAGAATAAGATGTGAAACGATCGAAATCAAACCAGCAGTGATAATACGGAATGGTTACGCAAACATGTACGGAATTCTTTCGAACGATTTTATATCTCAAACTGATTAATGGTTACGAGACATACTGGGGCCGGAGAAGTTCATTTAATTTATTTTATGTTCTACGCTCGCGTCTTTTCGTTTTTTTACTTGCATCTGCTGTGTGGCTCAATACACGCGTCATGTTTCAGTATTTTAGTAAATTTGATACGATAATGAGGCAATTATATAAGGTTTTCAAATCTTATCAGGATACGCTTTCAGGACTTTAGTGCGAAAATAAAAAAATTTAATTCGTTGAGTATAACATTTATTAAAGATAACTATTCTATATTAACTTGATTATAGGAGGATAGGTAATAATATATTAATAAGCACAGAAATTATCCGACACCTTATACATAAATTCTCCTCATAAATGCAAATAAATTAATTTCATTATATAAAGTGCCCAGAACTTTATAAACTTCATTACTATCACGTCAGAAAAAGAGCAAATAAAACACTTCTTTTAAGTTTAGAAGTTTCAATAATAAAAAAATTTAGTGATGGAGTTTCTACGTAGAATATTCTGAGGAAAGACAAAAATAAATTTCAGTTTAGTATCCATTCTAACAAATGACTATTAGCCTCTGGGGAGACATGTTGTCTAGGACGTAGATGGAGAATGTAGGGTGGTCGTGAAGAAGGTAGGAGAGTGTGAAGAAGATGAAAAGAAGTAGAACCTTCTGTTCAAGAGAAAGTAATGAAGTCGATATTTAAATGAACTGCGTTTACCGTTTCTAGTAACCAAGACCAAATATAAATACCTTAATTTGCACTGTGGTGAACAATACAGATAAGGTTAATTATTAGATCTTAACGGTAAAAGTAGTCAAACACCTTCGTTTCTTTGTGATGCGTAATACACGTATTGCGATATAGTTCTAATACTAGTTACCTATTCAGGGGTCGAACTCTGAGTTAATTAGCATACGTCACCCAATGCTATCTCAATCTTCTCCTTTCATCGAATTTCCCCACATGGAGGATAGGTGAAAGGAATAGAGCGAAAGGATTAGATTACATAATACAACGTAACATACGCTATTGAGAACTCGAAATCGAGATTCCAGGTTGGTTGTAAGATTTTTTAGAAATCAAATACAAATTTTTATTCGAAGTGGTATTTAATTAACCATACACAGCTGGCAAGTACAAGGTATTAATAACAGTTTTTGAAAAAAAAGGCATAAAATGAAATATTATATACTAAGTTCTATGTTAAGGTATTATTTCTAATAATAGTGTTATTCAATATTTTAAACTGTATACTGAACTACGACACTTTCATAATCATAAATGAAAAATAGGTAAATTCATGAAATTTAACTTCATACTCTTTGACAATTCAAAATCAGATGTATGCCTGATAGAAACACATTTCCTGAATTTTATAGAATCTCTTCTATACAGTATAAGTTCTGTTTCGAGTAAACAAATCGTTAGTATCTACTTAGGTTGTTTTTATAATCGTTGAAAAAATAAATGATCGCATAATTTATTATTCAAGCATAACGTATACTGCTACATGTGCATAACGCTTTAATGCTATAAGTAAGCAAAATTAAAAGAAGCGCTATTTTCAATATAGACATCGAAAATATTCGCAAGCAACGAGTAAAATAACATAATGGAGTAACTAATTCTAACAGAAATCTCAATACAGTTAAAATAAGAGTAGTTAAATCTCGGAAAATTATATTATCTCCTACATTAATTAGTCTAAGGTTTCTGAAATTCGTGTAAAATCTCAATCGGGTCAATACAAACGTAAGACTTTAATATCTGTTAATGGCTAAAAACTGAAAAGCTAATAAAATTCGACGAGCAGCCATTACAACGATTTCTGTTCAAAGGATAGAACCTTCGATCACACCTCACAAAAACGAAAAAGAAAGTAAAGATAATAAATATCAGAGCAGTATGTGTAAATAGAGGAATGATCGCGAGAACGTGGTCGTTAAGTAGTTGAGCCAGAAGTTGCAGTTGTGGTGGGAATACCAGTGGGCGGCTGAACGGGAGTTGGAATACTTGCGGGGGCATATGGACTTCCGCAAAGCTGGTCCGCAATTCGGCCACCTTCCCGTAGACCACTGAGAAAAGCTCCATGAACTGTAGCAGGATAATTTCGTATGGTATGCTCCCCTGTAACATAGAACAGACAAGCATGTTTATGCTAATGGAGCATAATTACATAAAACATACAGTACACGACGTTCATGAAAAATAAAAAACTTTATTTTCTACTATAAATACAGTTCTCAGACTTTTGTTTCATCGTATGTACAATTATCACGGAATTAGTTTTCGCTCCTATAATTAAACCATAAGAAGAAAGCCAAGAACGCCGTGGTGACATGTCGCAAAGTCGCAAGCTTATAATATCAGAATTAGTCATCTCGCCTTTACTAGCAACAAATTTAACTTTACGTGTCCAACCAATCTGATCCAATGCCATAAGAATGACATGCGAATATAATAGTATCATGCTCGTGAATAATCACTCGTGAATGGTTACTCATACGTGAAATATTCAAATGTACGTTTCAAACAGAACTTGTCAGATATCCCAGAGGGAGAGACAGGCCGAACCAAAGGAAGCTAGAGCTTTTGCATAAGGCAGAGTATTTTCCTGGAATATACATTGAAATTCCTCAACCCCTATGACTATCCACCATCAGAGCAGTCAGATCAGTCAAAGTATCACTGCTACCCTTGCATCACCGATCCCACCGTACCTACCGATCTCACCCATTCAGATTTAGACACAAGACTTTCGAACTGCAAAAGAGAGAGCATAACGAGATCGGCCGTCGACTGTCCAACAGACGGAAATAATGTGACAAGAATCAAGACGATTCTTTGAACCTCTCAATCTTCCCTTTTCTCCATGTACCTTTCTTCTATCCTACCGTTCTCTTCATTTCTTTTTTTTATCTCTGGACAACTTTTCCATATGTATAACTCATATACGTCTAGCATCTTTATCAGAGCGAAAGAGAAAGAAAGAGAAATATTTATTCGATCTAGGACATTCAAAGAGAAATCATTTTGGGAAAGAGAGGCGTAAAGACAAGGATGCGCAAAAGAATATTTTCTTACTGCAAAGGAGGCAGGTTTTCGACGATTAACATGACTTTATGAATTTACGTTGGAATTAAGCCCTATTTGGCGTCTGCAGCCGCAGTTAAGATGTTCTATTGAAACAACGCCTTGCCATGAGGGCCCAGGAAACCGCAAAACCCTACATTCGTGTAACCAGCCTAAACCCTTATACAAGCCCGAAGAAATGTCTCCGCAGATTGCATGGTCCACCTTACTAAAACTGAAAGTTACTACACATTGGTGCCGACAGAAACAATCGGTGCAAAACTCCGGCTCATTATATTGATAAACGCAAAGCTCGATTATGCATTTCGAAGAGAGTCATTTATTTATACTCGATGACCTTTATGTCCTGAGGTCTAGCAAGATGCCTTACAATTAATAGAGTTTATAGAATAGGTTAAGATAATACATTAATTAAAATAAATAGTAGGATTTTTAAAATTACTATGACTTGTAGTCTAATGGTAGCTAGATCTTAATTTTAGTATAAGTACTTAAGCCCGCTTCTGTTGCAAAAAAGAAGTTTTGCATGCAAATTTTGAAGACAAGAGCCTCAGTCAAGCAGATGTGATCTGGAAGAGAATTCCACAGAGTTAAGGCCATGCATATGAATGAGTTAATATACGTTTCAGTTGCACTTGCTGTACGTAGTAAACATCTAGCTGAGAAGGTGCAGTTGTAATGACAGTAAGCACTACACATCGATGGTAAAAATGTTCAAATATATATAATACTTGCACACTGTCAACATCTAGATAGTTTGACATCCTAAGAAATGGTTCCTTTTCGAATCTAAATTTGAGTCATTATATAGTGGCGTTATATGTTTATACACTTTATACTTCAGAAAATACTTGCGGTTATTATCTTTATTCGATATGAATTTAAAAATTATCGAGATAATAGTTTTTGAATTGTATCATGCACACGGTATGAAAAACTACTACTAAAGAAGTTGATTTAACGCTTAACACGCGCTAAGTAGAGGAAATTGGGGTAAGACGGTCCTCTAAATAAAATAATAACGTCAGAGAAATTTCAAAAATATATCATGATTGCCCCACCTCCAATCAATTTTATAGGTAGTCCATCTTACCCCACCGGACCAGTCTTATCCCACCTTCCACTATGGATAAGTACAGAAATAACATTTCCATATTTTGAATATTTATCTCCGAGTAAATCGATAAATATGACCATTCTGTTTATCCTTTCATGAACAATGAAAATTATCGAGTTATTTATGTCTAGCGTGTTCCACCAGGAGTTCTATTGACGTTACGACGTAGTTCGTAATTTCAACTGGTGCGTTCTTTATCTATTCGGGCTCTTATTTTCGTATTTGAAGTATTTGAATACAGAAGGTTTCAAACTATTTTTTGAAGTTCAAAGAATTCAAAAGTATCGAAACTTTAAAATTGGAAATGCAAATTTTTAAAACAGGTGTGCCTCCAGCAATGTTCAGGATACACTATTGATAATACTGGTCCATTGGCGTGATCGAGAGGATGAAGTACCTGGCCGATGTAGCAAACTCAGATATCAGTTGTCTAATCAATACGGGATAAATTTAAGGAATAAATAAAGGAGTTGCATGAATGAAAAAGAGAGAGCATCTGATATTAAACAAAAGCACATGTCTATGAAGAATGGAGTAAATTGCGGATACAGATTAATATACTAACCTGCAAAGAATAGTCGGGGTTGCGGTGGTGGTGCACCCGGCGGTTGATTTGGTGGAGGTGGAGGTGTTACTGGAGCTGCTAAAAGATCGTAATCACTTCCGGAACTGCCAACCGCTACGAAACTGTAAGAGCCTCGTGCCCAGGGATCAGCTCGCCATCTCGTTACAACACTTTCCCGTGGTTGTGGGACTACTTGATTTCCGAAAATGCCCTAAGAACATTAGGATTATTTAATGAAATTTAAATTAAATTTTAAATTATATTCACTCTTTTGTTTCATAATATGATTCATTAAATCATTTTTTACAAATAAAATATGGGTGAAGATATATAAAAATAATTTGTACATCAAACAAGTACTAATTACACCGAATAAGTAACAAAATGCTAGGTTCGTACACTGAATTTATATACTCAGAAAATATCGTTCCTGTTACATGGTGACAAACACTCATTGTAATCTTACATCTGCGTACCTTCAAAACTGCAATGCACCTTCCTACTATGACGTCATCGCTGACGTTTTCCATAACACAAGCAGCTTCTCCTGCTACTAAAGCCAAAAGTACCGGTGCTTTGTATAAATTCCAAAATAAGAAGAGCTCTCCGCGGGAGGCAGTGGTACTGCCAACATGACCAAACAAATTCGCAGTTGGATCCCAAAATATACGTTCGAAGCAAAGCACAACCTGAAAATGTAATTGAACCATGTATTAGGTTGGGGAATAAGTTCGTAGCGTTTTTATCAAAGACTTTTATTTAAAAATGGTACGAACTTATTCCCCAACCCAATAGTATCCTCTATTTCAAATAGATTTTCATAGAATTCAATAAAGAAATTATTGCATGTATAGTTAATCATTTCTTCCCATAAAACTATAAAAATGTATAAACTGACCTTATTCAAGTTTCCAAAACCAAGTCTCTGAATAGCTTGGGCCTTCCAATCAGGAAGTGGCGGATTGAACGCAACTGCCGACGGTGGTGCGGATGCTTTTAACACTCCCAAAGGAAGAGTTACAAGCACAGCATCAGCTTTGTAGACAGTATGAGTTGTATGTGGACTTCTCGACGGCGCTGCCCAGACTTCAACACCATTAGCACCATATCTTACCGCTCTGGCAGCCGTATTTAATCGAATATCAAGACCCTCGGATAGTGCTACAGGAACACATGAGTATCCATTGCGTACTAGAAGAAGAAAGGCAAAAAACAATTGTTAAAAATAATTTCACCACGAGAAGGAATAATTTACAAAATGGAATGATCTCATGTTGATTCTAAGAATACTGTTAAAAATTTTACGGTACGTGGTCAAAGTTCAAATTCACTCGTGAATTCTCAGTGTGCGCAGACATAATTTTTAACTTGATCACAACGTCAGGAAAATGATTTCACGAGAAGATGGCGAGAGCTTACCATAGCATATGGTGATATTGATGAGAGACGGTTATGGGACGATGGTAAAGAGTACTTAAAGCATAGTCAGTGGTAAGGTACGAGTTTGAGGGTTGAGGTTTAAGGTTTGAGTCCCAAAGAGTCATAGCTGCCACGGGGCAAACGCCCACGAGGACTTCCACGGCCAAAAGGGGATGATTTACGGCTAGCGTACATTTCGAATATTTGAATTACAATCGCCCTATGAATCATTATATATTCCCATGCGAGGAATATTCCTCAATGTGAAATACTGGAGCCTTTTATGGTTGGTGGGCATAAAACAATTTTTATGCGTTCAAATACCTAGCTACATAAATTTCTGGAGTGCGTACTGCTGCTGCTACTCTTACTGAAGATGGTAGAGGTTATGACGGCATTGCCGGTAAATATTGCGAGAAAAAAAAATTTTTTCATATCATAGAGGCGTTGAAATGAAAATTATTAAGTAACTCCCACGGCCTATCGTGCTCATGCCTTTTACAAGAACCATTTTCTCTTTATCTGTGGTAATTATATAAATAAATATAATCATGTAAATATCAATGATCTTACTTGCACATAATTTCAATGTAATGCTGAAGCTTCATTGAATTAGAACATTTGTATATAAGGTTACTTAAAACTAACTCACCACCCGAAGTTAGCACACCTATTTGATTCCTATACTAGGAACCACCTTCAGGTAGTATGTTTGCTTTGAATAATCTGCATCTGTATTTTGGTATGTAAACGTATCCGTTTTATCCCCGAATTCCTGAACTTTCTCCCAAACCCTTCCATCCATATTATTATCGAACAATCCAGAGATTTTCTAGTTTTCCTATCAGTCTTGGAAACGTTTTACGAGTATACTTTCAGGAAATTCTGACCTTATGGCAAACAAATTAAAGTATTCCTGAGAGGAAAAAGGTTCTCTTTTATACTTTTTCGAGGAATTCGCGCTATTCTTATCCCCTTAGCCTTCGGTATTGTTCGAATGTGTTTTAATCAAACTCTCAATGTGAGATTTTATACTATCTCATTTTCGTCCAAGTACAGAATAAGAAATAAGGACGTCAGGGGGACAGGATACCGGAAAGAGGAACTGAGTGCAATACGGGGGTCGCCGCAATAAAAATTTAATATGCCTGTATATAAAATAACGGATACTGTAGCCCGTTGTAGGCGTGGCCCATGATAAAATTAAAATATCGGGGCAAACAGGTTTACCTTGAGACACGACCGCTTAAACCATGCGGTTGTATCTTATACATTCGCCGTTGCAAAAAAATATTAATTTTTTTAACGTAGAACTTTCGAACTGGAAGTGTTCGACATTTGTAAATAATTGTTCCATCTACGTGTAGATGGAACAAATAGGAAATCATGAGCATGCATGCTAATGATTTTTCCTATTTTCAACCAGATTGGTTAAGCGATTCATGCAGACATTTAGATGCACACATACGATATTAAGCTTTTGCATATTTGAGCGTGTGCCATTTTGAACCGAAAGTGCTAGATATCTGCCAATGTTCGGCCAATATCTGCCGTCTACTTTCGGAACTTAATTTCTGATGTAAATTACAAAACAATCGGTTCAGCGTTTCGTCCAGAATGTCAACTACAGCCTTTTGATATTAATCTCTAGTATAATTGCAGCATGCGCCGTTTTAAAACCGGAAGTGCTGGACACTTGCAAATGTTACTGTTCCATCTACATTTGAAACTTGATATTCCCTATAAATTTTAGCCCAATTGGTTTAGCCGATTATTTGGAAATTTGCCTACAAAATTTTACGTGCCCAAAAATATAAAGTTATGAAAAGCTGTTTCGTTGTTAATTAGGAGTACAACAATATTTTTGTTGGTATTCTTTCCTGTTAACTTCTTAATACTTATTAAGACAAAAAAAATACGTGGAACACAACCGTGTCCATTGTACACTCAGAACCTCAGACGTGAACAAGATTAAATAATTAGCAGATGGTAATTAATAATTTAGATGACATACAAATATATATTCTGAGTCAAAAATAAGTACTGCTTCCGTCCTGATGGGTCTGATTTCATTCTCCTCGTGCTGATCTTGGTCTGGTCGTCCGATAAATACTACTTTAGTCCTGATAAGTCTGATCTGATCCTTTTGGCGCGGATCTAAGCCTTTTGTTGTGTATTCCGGACTGAAACAGAACGTATAAATCCTGTTCTCGAACTGTCGAGAAGAACGACATCCGACTCAAAAAGAATCAAATCAGGATTTATTATTGGACTCTGGATGTATTTGTCTATATTTATTACATGATTTTAGTTTCACTTTTAGCATGCATATTCAGAATAAAGTTGAAATTCACTCATAAATTCTTAGTGAACGTACGCACAATTTTTATACCATTAAAGCATTATTCACTGCGCACAATTTGACGGTTATGGGCCCATCAATTGAATACGGTTCAATTACTTGGTAAATGATCCTATATCAAAGATACGTCTGACATCACTCCAATTAAAAGTACCCCCAAGTATAGGGTTTCAAATTTCCTTGATATCTATCATCCATTCAGAGTGCTCCATTTCTTAATCCATTCTATCAGTATGAGGTGACGAGTTCCAAGAATCTGGTCACAGTTTAAAAACGTCCAGTCGAATAACGTTCAAAGAGTGATCATTGATCACAGGACGACGTAATGTGACTTAAAAAACTGCTAGAGAATTAGAAAGTGAAAGAGTCCAAAACATCATGGTGTATAGATCTTCTTGTTGGTGAAGCTCATGATTTTCTATACCCTCACACTTGCCACGTACCTGAAGCCAACCGTTAGGTATATCTATGTAGTAAGTCCCCTCGAGGTTCCTTTACGTGATTTTGATAAAAATCTAAAGTGTCCGCATCGAGCATGGTGTCTCTGACTCACAGCTGCGCGGTCTCTTCTGATATAAAGCGCTCTAATGGCTTCGTATTCCAGCCTAATAATCATTTATTATTTAAATGGAATGGACATACAGTGTGTGAACAGTGCATCAATCACGTCACGTCCATCAAGCTTTCATCTGATATGGTCCAGCTAGTATCTAGTACCTTGATACTCGTGTACGTCTAGTCCTCATATACTTTACTATGGTCTTTCCCTCTATTCCAGTACAAGAGAACAGTGAAAGGCTAGTGTGACAGTAACTGAGTTTAAAATTCGTAGAAGGGAATAAAAAATGTCTACGTATCTACATTAACGTAATTTAACCCCGTCTATATAAAACTAATTGGAAGTGCAAAGTGGTGTTAACATAGTTCTGAAACTACTAAAATTAGTAAAATACATGATATAGAGAAATTATAACAATTATTTGCCGGAAGCCTGAACGGACGGTATGATATCCTGTCGGGGTGAGGATACAATCAAATCCCCTAACGTTGGGCATCCTCTAATCACGATACACATAGCTCAAGGGTTAATTATGTTGATAGCTATTGCCGGCTACCGAGCAAGGCCCCGTGGCCGGATCCCATTTCGTTAATTTAAATTTATGCGTGCAATCTGTTGGCGGTAGTGGTACCAAAGGGTGACGGTATAGTATTGATAAATGGTGAGGAGTCGTAAGGATGGTTGGGAGTTGGTTTTGTAAAAGAGAGAGGGAGCGAAAGGTCGTAATTTAAATTAGCACTGTACCAGCTGCTTTTGCATTGGAATCGTCAGACGTCACAGTCGGTAATGAAGGTTTGACGGTTTTGAATTCTCCTTGGATCCCTTTATGAGGAGAGGGGAAGAGAGAGAGAAAGGAGATTAAAGCAAGAGGGAGTGAAAGAGAGAGGGAGAGAACGAACGATGCTAGAAAGTTATGAGAAAGTGAGAGGGGACTATGGAGGAGATAGAATAATGGAGAGATGGCAAGGACCGCGAGACAAAACAGGCCACGTCCTTTGGATTCCTTTTCCGCGCATTCCTCCGTCCATCGTGCAACATCCCTCGCGCACGGGGTCCTTTCAAGACGACCCACCAACGCCCTCGTCTTCTGTTTGATCTTTGCTGGCAGTATATTTTGATGCTGAGTCGAACAATTTGTATGCCACGGTGGTTTTCAATTTACATTTAAATTGGTTGCTTATGGCGCTCTGTCGCTCGGCGGGAGTCGAACTCGGGGCCTTCGCGTTAGGGAACAGTCAAATACTGAAACGGCCAACTGGCAGAATTCTTATGTGTGGCTCAACGTAGTTCAACGAACTCTACGTTTTTGTCAACTGTTCATGTTCGCCGAGCATGCCCTTTCTCTTCCGTCAATGCACAAGTCTAATTTTCATCAACGCCACCTTGTCTACATGGCCATCAGACTACCTGACTACCCTGCTACCTGGATACGTCCCTAGTCAAATAATCGAATGATTAGGTTACCTGTTTAATGTTATAAGAGAAAAGAGAGTTTTAAGAGATTGAGAGACACGCATACGGAAGGATAAACAAGCTAGTCGGGTAGTAATACGGCAGAATTAATGCTGACGGTGATACAGCGATTTCACAACGGGTCGTGACCTTCTTGGTTGACGAGTACTATGAAAATGTGATAGTGGTACAGTTAAGATATAAGCGGCCATCTTCGACACGCCCATTCCATGATTTTATGGTTATTAGACTTTAAAGCTATCGCAAGGGCAAACATCATTAAATCGGAATTAAAATACAGAATCGACGTCGGTCCAGTGCAGACTAAGGAATTCCGTTTAGGTATCCGCTGCTCCTTAATGTTCAACCATTCAACGCTTTTATTATTTTAATAAAGCGAAAATTACCCGGCTCCTCCCGTTTCGTTTCTGCGGCAGCTCTCTCTGGTTCCCTTCCCGTTTATCTGTTCCAGTTTCTCTCTTTTATTCTTTCCTCATCTTGTATCTCATCCACGTCACGCGTCGTGAGAATGCTTTTCATTAGGACGATACAGCGCACCGGACCGTACGAAACTATTTTCGCGACGTTTAAGTACGGCGTAATCGTATGGTTACGTTGCGTTATGGTGTATAATGCACGGTGGGACTTTATGCTCTGGTAATGTAACGCTACCGTAAATACCTACCTGTAGCGATGTGCCTCGCGTGGTAGACTGGTACAAAGTAATAGCCGTTTAATTTAATCTACAGTCATTTACCGTAATAACAATTATTATCGTGTCGTCGAGTAGCAACGATATCGTAGGTCGCGCAGGAAATATGCGAGGTCTTGCTCAGGACAATTCACGACCCTGTAACTTGTCTAAGATCATCAGAATACCAAAGGCCTTACTTTTACAGTATAAACAAAAAATTCACAGATCACATAGGAGACCGCTCCGGTTCGCAATACCAGCCCATTTGTATTTACATTCTTAGTACGGTCGGCGAAGTGACTCGATTTCATACTGTTGCCCAGACAGACCGCTCACAACCGGATAGATTTATAGAACGGAAGAACGAGGGTGAAGCCACGATATCCGTGGTAGGTGCCATCATAAAGTTATATGGGGTGTTGTACCGCCTCGTGAATAATAACAATAACAGTTACCGACCGACATGCCGAAGTGTTAGACATTAGACTCTTCGTCTCGATATTATGCGGCTATTTACAACGGCCTATAAATAATCAAGGCACCAAAAACAACCCCCTAACCACACGAGAGTGCCTCTCAGCAACTAGTGGTTAACTTAACTGCGCGATAAGTGCCTTGTGAGTGTCATACCAATCGTCCCTTTTCAAATATGTCAAAGCTGGATGAGCTTAAATTTTAACTTTATAAATATGTATGACTATTTGCTGAATGTTATATCTGAAAAATCTATTTTTTTTCGCCTCGGTAAAGTAAGGTCCAGTATCTCTCATCATACCGACCAAGTACTGCTTCGGTCCTGATGGCTCTGATTTATTAGTTTTCCTCACGCTGATTTAAGTCTAGTCGCCCAATAAATAAGCGTACTACTTGAGTCCTGATGATTCTGATTTCGTCCTTTACGCCCGGATCTACGTTAGATGTCCTAGTTTCGGGCCCTGTCTTAGTTTCGGGCACTTTTAGTCTATATTGTCATTTTAACCTATGAAAATTGATTTTATTTATTCAATTAATACCGATTGAGGTAATTTAAGGATTGAGTAATATCTAGTGGCTAAATTTAAAAGTGTCAGTTTGTTTTTATCGATAGGAAATAACCGCCAAGTGTGGCGTGCGCACACCAACCTCTTTTCTGAACGCTTCGTTAGCTGTAGATTGTGGGATGTGGTAAACGGCTGTTGTTTACATAATGTAAGTATAAAATATGTTGGAAGTTATATAAATAGGCAAGGGATAATCAACATTATTGTCCAGTGCTGAAAAAACATGTTAAAATATCCGTTAGAGTTTTAAATTCGTAATGCCAGTAACTGGGTCTCTGTTTTATCGTTATGTTCTTATTGTTGGCCCTTGTATTTCTGACGTGTGTAACCTGATCGATCTTGCATTGAACTCATATCTATTTGATTGAAAAGAAAAAAGATCAAACAACAATGATTTTATTTTGTGTATCATATCGTATTGTGTATTTAATTGTCATAAATTATTAGATTATGTAGATAAAGTCTAATAACTTGAACTTGGTATTATTTTCCTCGACTTATAGTAAAAAATAGTACATTATGCTACAAGGGAGGGAAGTGCGTGTTTTTCGCCGAGTGTGAAGTTTGCTGCCCGAGCGAA
>JARQST010000368.1:39204-118505 GCA_030142225.1 Pachycephus smyrnensis
TAAAGAGACTCGGCGGGCCGTGCCCTGTACAGCCGGTTGCCTGTACTTGGCGCGAGACTCGACCGAGTCTCTTGATTCATGCGAGATAAATTCATTATAGCCCTTATCGACGAGAAATTGAACGTGATAAAATTCAGTAACATGCAAAATAACGTCAAGTGTCAGGTTCGTTTAGCGTAACCAAAAAATGATATTTTTATCGTAATTTTGAAATTTTGCTATAATTTTTCTTTTAAAACCATTCGTTTATTTCCATCTTTCTTTTTTCATTTTGTTTCCTGTCGGTTAAGGAGATTGGGGAGTACATTCTAAACTCAAAATGGAATATCGTAATTTATAAGAATGCAATAATAAATTCGGTGCACGCAGATTTTTGCAAGCTACACTGTTACTTGCATGACACTTTTATGCGGAATAACTGACAAACGAAGGTGTGAGTTCCATGCAATTTTTTGACGTGAAAAATGCTCGTGCCAAAATTTTGCATGTATCTCATTTCTTTATTTCGCAATTATACCTTACGAAAGTGCCGTTTTAGTAATTATGGAACTTACACAAATCTGCATGCACTCCAGTTCAATAAGGATAATGCATTAATTCCGTATAATTTACGATTTTCATGATTGGAAATTCAAAATGGCCGTTTTCACTTCCCAGTCACCTTAACCAACATCACGACTTGGCAGTTTAAACGATCACCAGCACGCGCACTACGATTTACGTATTATCTTCGGAGGAATAATTTTCTCCATAATTTGTACTTCCTCTGCGCAATTTTTCCTGCCATCTCATCTTCCTTCTTTTGCCTTAGCCCCTATCTACCTACCAACCTACCTACCTACTTATCTCTTGTTTTATACACCCTTTCATACACTCGATAAAACTTATTATTCATGTAATTCGTACAAACCGATCATTGAATAGATACAAACAGGAGATAGCGCAATGTCTGTTATCGCTTTGTTGGACACGCCTTGCTGGGAGTCATCTCTTGTTCTATACTGGGTGACTGTAGATCATAGTCTATGTCGAAATTCAGGTAAAATTCTTAATTTCATTTCAGCTGTAATTATTAAGAGCGTTAGATTTTGTTTGATCTTTAAAATTAGCTGCAAATAAATGAATAGTTTCCTTTGAATTATCATTGTCATTGTTATATAAATATTAACGCTGCAAAGGACTGATGTTACTGATGAATTTGAACACCGCATCTTGCCTTCCGCTGAAGAATAATAACAATTCAAATACTGACACCAACATTAACACGTTGATCGCCATGTTTACGTGGGGGCTCCCTCATACATAATTGGATGACGCTTTTCTTCGGTCAGTTATGTAGGATTTTACAAGTAATTTACAACAATTTTATTTGTAACACAAGTATTTAATGGTATTCCGTCACACTGCGGTGATGCTTGAACTTGGGCTCCGCAGGAAACACACCCGATTCTCGCTAGGCGATCAACGTATTAAAAGAGAATATAACTATAATGCTATTTCAGCATTTTCAATGCTTTTTCATATATGCATATCATTTTACGGGAGGTATTGCCATGTGCTACAGATATAAAATAAGGGCGCGCTTATTGGAAATTGTTACAGCTGTATGAGCATTGACGTTGTTAGAACTATTGGACGTGATTTGAAATATGTTGAATGGCTATTCTTGCAATATTTTATATTTCTCATAACCATTCATTATCGTCCAATCACTGCTTCAATAGTACATACTAAATCTTTTGTAACATAGTAACATTGATTTTAAGATAGATAAGTCTCTACGTGTTTTTTTCAAAATTGTAATTAGAAAAATACGTTTTAAGATAAATATAGTTTATATGTTTAGTTTTTATTCCTAATCATTCTGCATGTTGTTGGGCTGCGGTATTTTTGTGTTTTTAAGGGGCCATTTTCGTACGGGTTATAATGAGTCCCTTGAAATGTAACACTGATACGGCTGTCTACCTATACTTCGTATATCGTCTCATTTTATTCCATCAGTTGCTCCAATGTTTTTAACGGTTTGGCAGAAGAAGTTTATGTAAGATAACCTTCATATTTCTATTACAAATACCACTATGGAGATATATAAGATATAAGAAATACAGTATATATACTTCCAATTACTTATAAATATAGATGAATAAATATTACTTCACTTTGCTTCTGTGCCTCAGTAGCATTTCATTTATTATCGTTAACACGGTCTAGGATATTTCCCGGAACAGTAAATGCTACTTGCCACCCTGTGTACTATTCGCATATAAGAAGATTCTAGAAAAGGTGCAACAAATGGTCCTCATTGACGGAGATGGTAATTCTCTATAGGTGATCATGACTAGTCGATGATTGGTGTTAGCTCTGAGTGAATCAGCCCTATCCGGAGGATACTGTCACGTCTTCCGTATCGGAAAAGAGTAACACAGTATAAAAAATAGAATTTACTTCTTTTCAATTGGTTAAGTGCAGAACATAAAAGTATTATATCTTAAATACGACTCATACGTAGATATATTTTTAAGATATCCTTAAAAAGTTTTTCAAGGAATGACGAGTACCCGCAGATTCGTTTATTTCGATACGTTACGAAATCTAATTTTGGACAGTAAAGAATGGTTAACTAAAATATATGACGCATGAAAAATATATAGAAAATTCAACATGACGAAAGTGGTTCAACTAACCTAACTTTTTCTTATGCTAATAAGTAATAAGTCTAACTTAACTTCGTTTAAGACCAGTAACTGTCTTAATTTGAAGAAAAACGCAAGAAAATGTCGAAGGCGTAATAACAATTTCAAAGATTTTCTCGTTTCTAATGACATCGTTCTATGTACGTGTGCACATAGAATAGCTGATGATCAATTTTAATGCAATATTTTGTAAGTTTTAAGATCATAACATTATAACTATTGTATCAAGGACTGTTGGTTTATTTAGCTATCATATTGGATACAGGCTTCTTTAATTTTATTATCTACATTGTTATTCGTTTATACAATCTTTTCTCATTTACATGCTCTTACTTCTCCTTGCCCGTATAAAAAAAACTATCATTCTGAGACAGCTAATACATTTATTCTTCTGTAAGCTCTCCTGGTAGGAGCGGCATTATTTTATTACGGAGAAAAGTATAACACGCGATCCTTAATAGCAATCCTTGTTCTAAAAGTATAATAACTGCCTGAAACCTACAATGCATATAATTCGGACGACGAACAGTCCCGAATCAAGAATATTTTGTGAACTCACAATATTTCAGGATGATTTGATGAAGCTGAAAATATATGAGGTCTATTTTCTCAATGGTTCATATAGTTGTTCGCACAAGCGTATATATTAGACGACCACATTTATTTTGACGATGCTAGTGCTCTAGCCAATCGGTCATAAATTTCTTCTCCAATAGAATAAAAATCCGTCGGTTAAACAGACTGATGTATGCGTTTTATCGACCTCGCTTATATGGACGAACGCCAGCAGTGCCATCCGTCGAATACTTAGGGAAAAGGAACGTGGAAAGACAATAACGATGACGACAACGGTGACAACGGAGAAACAATTTGTTACTATAAAATTGAAGGCCTTTCTTTACTCCGTAAAACCCTTTTGTTCATTTAGGTTTTGATTAATTTAGAATGGTTGAATTATGGAGGATTCATGGTTACAAAGTTTTCCTGAACCGCGTTGTTTACGAGATATTTGACCGACACCTTCTCAAAAGTAACTACCTAGCAAACATAAAGTGACACTCACATATCGACATTGTTACAATTTCCTACTCAAGGAATATAATAGTTGCGTATATACTAGAGCGAGTTGGCTCCTTAGTTTTATAGTATGGTCGGTTCACGAGTTTAATGTGTTTTTTTTTGACAGTTCGCAAACAATGCAATTCTTAGGGCATTATACACGGCTTTCCATAAAATTACGGAAATTTATACTAAAATAGAAAAATAAAATATATTTCGGTGCAATACCATGTGCATGCATACTTCGCAATAAAAATTGTATGCAAATATCTGTCAAAAACAACACATTAAACTCATGGATTGATTATATTTACTTAGCACGAAACTCGACTGAGCCTAATAAATCACAAAGCACTAATAAATAATCCTCTGAAAATTTGTACAGAATGAGATCTCTATAGATTCCGTCACCTTACATGGAATGGGCAGTAACTTCCGTTTCATCGGACATCTAACTTATATCGCCATCTCGAATTCAATTTTATGCTCAATTACGCTAATGTCGCGGGCCATCCCTATATTCTTCTTATTAGTATTCATTCGTCGGTGGACGTCCAATTGGAGATACCATTATCTACCCCACCGGGAAACTGAACGACGAATCGAATTTACCCCACGTTGCAAATCAGCGATTATTTTTATCCTACTTTCGAGGTTTATCAATTGACACTTGGAACTTTTTAAAATGCAAATTCAGTTCGTATTTTCTGTCTATTTTCTATTCAGTAGCATTGCAGATAATTTTCGGTTAGACTTATTTCCATCTTTAGATGACACGGCATGGAACATACAAGATTCGATATTTTCATAAGCCAACCTTTTGTAATTGTCGAACAGTTTGAATAATGACAATTGCCTATACTGTGACGCGATCCCATACACGAATTGCACACTCAACAATCTATTTCATCGAAGATCAGTTAATTAATTAATGGACTGTGTAACACATACAAATGATATAATATGAAATTTATATTGTATCAAAATACACCTTTCTAAATAAGAAACAAATTATCAACATATCAAAACTATAAACAAAAAAGTGAATTTCACAAAAACTATTAATAGCTGCCCCAATAAGCGCCTGTACGTTACTTATCGCAGTTCCGTTCAATGCAAAAAACGTAGTAAAATGAATTACATAACTTTTCTTTTGTTCCTTCCATCAGACAAGCGGATAGTCAAAAGAAGTTAATAAAGTAAAAAAAAACTCCTGATGGTAGATGTGAATTTTATTAAAAGTAACCTTCCTTCGTTACTACATATTAGCCATTCAATAGAAAGCATCATAATAATTTTCCATTATTAAATGAACGTCACTTTATTATATCTGCTTTAACACAACTTCCATTACAAAAATACTTCCCTCGCGTAACGAAGTAAAATATCCGCCCAAGAGAATTTTATGTAACAGGTAAAGGTAATCACTTAACTCCTCTCGTCATATAGGTAAAAAAAATCGTGTACATAAATTTGAGTCAAATATCTTAGCAACTTAGTATAGCGCCAATATATCGGCGAGTTTACGCGACTCCGGTTTCCTGGTGTCTCCAGGATGAACCATAATTTCTTTGTACGAATTTTCCCAAGAGGACCTGGAAGGGGTCCCGAAGAGAAGGACGATATTGAGAAATGGAAAAAGTCGTAACGACCCTAGACAAAAACGTTCTTGCCGTAGGGGATGAAAGGGACTCTAAGAAGAGACGTGAAGACAGGGTAGGGTGTCTGCGTGTAGTCTGCCATCCAATATCGAACCTTATGTAAATGTGTAGGGGGAAGGGAGAAAGAGGGTTCTGGCCAATATTGAAACCGCTTAGGTGGTCGTTCGTGGGTGCACGGAGCCCAATGCTGGAGGTTGCGTAGGTTCAACTCGAGGATAAGGGTAAATGTCGAAGGTAGAGAAGGAGAGCGAAGAAGGAAGAAGGAAGGAGGTTGAAAAGCGCGTCGCTTGATCTCCTCAGATCACATCCACGATTTGCCGAGGTCAAAGGCCTTGCCCTTCTTCGTCTCCAAAAAGGATCTCCCGAATTCCGATCGTCCCAAACTATGCTATGCTACACACCAGACCTTTATCGACACTCTGAAGTGTGGCGGGTATTGAGGGCTGCAGGTGATTCCTTATCGTCGTCGGGTTTGTATTCTAGTAGTTTTTTTCTTCCTTAGAAACCCTACCTACGTGACGTATATACATATATATCTATATCTGTATATATACTATGTGTGATCAAAGGAAAAATTACCATTGACAATAGACTTTCACCAAAGATAAAATGATAGCCAGTAATAAATGAGTGGAAACCCTTTGGTTATCGTGTATTTATCTTTGAAAAAAGAATTTAGTGCTGGTGATAATTTTTCTTATGGGATGTACCCGTGTATATAGGCATAACTATGGTAAATTTACGTACTCGATATCGACACTGATAACAACGCCAGCTATCGGATATGGCGGCAACTTCAACTTAATTACGAAACCCAAAATTCGGACGAAAATTTAATTAAATCCGGACAATATTCGGATTTTACTAACTAGCACGGAAGGCAAGTGTTAATCCTGTCAGTGAGCTTAGTATCTAGGAATACCACGAGAATTGTTAATAGTCGATGCACCCTGGTCAGAGTCTTCTCTATCGAGTTTTTAGTTTAAAGCTATATAAAATTCGAGAATTTTATGTCAATGATATTTAATCAATTTTTCCAGTATGATAAGATTAAACAGAACATCACCATTATACAGGATGTTACACCTAATACAACGATATAGGCTTCTCTCATGCTATGCTACGCCCAAACTTCTTTACTATGTACTTGATACTCCTATCAATTGGCAGCGTGGCACAGCCGTTCAGCCACCCGGTCACCTGACGAAATTAATCTCTCTGTAGAAGAGAGAAAATTATGCAAAAGTGACTGCAATTCTACTAACCTCCCTTACCTTATCGAATTATAAGTGTACGGAACAATATTGAACACTAGGACGTCTTTTGGCAGTAACTTCACTCTTGCGGAGCAACAACCCTGTCAGGGACGTTAGATGGAACAACGTGTATATAGTGACTATGAAAAAAGAATGGTAAACCGGTCTGATGGGAAATGACAGGCGCAGAGCGCACGATTCAATTTCCTCTTTACTGAACTAGAAGAACCCGGAGACTACAGGGTGCTTACAAAGGGCAGACCTATAAGGGGTGGTAAAAGTAGGTGCGCCAAAAGAACGAGAAGGCTATAGGAGATGCTCGGGTAGCAGCCAATTTTTGCCCGGGACAGGACAATTTCCAAGTTGCCAGGACAGAGCCCCGCGGCGTCGTATTATCTCCACAATAAGATGAGGATGCTCCGCGTCGTGTCGCGTTACGTCTACAATTTTCCTGGATAGAAACGCGGTAGATTCGATTTTGACTGTACAATTTCAAAATGATTGGTTTATCTTATCGGTAACTATTCTGAGGTATATTGTGTATAATCGGAACAGAAAGCATTTTTCTTTAAAAGATACTCAATGTGAATAGTGCATTTTATAAAAACCAGGGAATACGAATTTTGAAGTTTCGTATTAAAACTTAAGAGAAAAAGGGTTATACGTATAGCAAATATAGGTTTGAGTAAATGATATATCAACATGAGTTTAAGAGGATCATTTCAATTTTCAGTGAAAGAAAATTTATATTGGGGCATCTCGATAGGTTTCGATACCGTCTCATTAATTTTATCCGTGTTGGATTTTAATTGCGTTTGATGCACAGAACGATTTAACGATGATGGAAACGATCCATGATAAATATTGTGATCGGCTTTGCCCGTATGCATACAGCACTCTTTTCTCCCTTTTGTTTCCGTCCCCTTTCTTTGTTTCTTTTATATTTTCTCCCTGTGCCACTCTGTCCTAATTACAAGCGAGAGACTGTATCCTCCATTAACATTATATACGAGCCATTCACGGACGTTTAATTATTTTCACTCGCGCTCGATTCCCGCGATAGTTTTCTACGGCTCTCGATAACGACGAGGGAGAAATAGTTACGGCTACGAAAGAATTTCCGGGAGTTAGCTTCCACCTTTTAAGATGGAGCTTTCTGATGCTGATCTTAATGTTCGACTGGACTATAATTCTTCTTAACGTAAGCCGACCGACGATGCCAGAGATCGTTACACCACTCTGTTATATATACTTGTGACTTTGTGGATTGATTAAATGGCCAAGGATCACAAGCATTTCGACCAAAAAAAAATCAACATAAGAGTAGATCTTAATACGTGATCAGGTTACAATAACGTTCCAGTGGCGTTTTTAGTGATCTTCGTAATTAAAATCCCAACAGCCGAGCACTGACGACAGAGTGCATTTGCATAACTTTCATTTTAGAAATTTCGTTATTTCGTGTACAACTTTTTCTGTACTTCTCCAATTGCATACCCGCATGAAACTAATGGTTTAGATCTAATGACAAGTACTGCAAAAGTACTATTATAATGTGAAATATGCAATATAGGATTTGTATAAGATTGTGCATTCACAGTAATAATAAATCCAAAGGATATCCAAGTCGTAAGAATTCAAAGACGGCAATTACCGTCCCGGTTTTACGCTATGCTGATTACCATCTTAACGAGATAAAACAAGCCCAACACACGCACACATCCGGCAGCTGTCAACCACTACTAACTAGTATCTTGAACGGGAGTGTATTATAAGGAAGGTAAAAAAAAATATTACGGTAATTTCGCAGTTCGCACCCCCGTAGTCACGTCACCGTGTAATTTATAACCACGTCCTATCTGCCCTGATAATGAAGATATTTAAAAGGTCCGAATGTTTTTATCGCTCAAACGTACCGACTCGAGTATGACCTTTTTATTGTAGGAATTGCAGAGAACTCGTGGAGCTTCGATTGAATACTTGTAAGACCGTGTCTAGCACTGGACGTGATACTAAGGGTAAGTATACCCTTTTCGGTCGTTGGCTTACATTTATCGATCACGTTGAGCCGTGCAGGGGCGTGTCGCAATAAAATGGGCAATTAAATAAACACACGTACGATCTTGGTCAAAAGGTTCTTAGGTATACGAAAGGTTCGACCGGAGGAGTGAAAAGGAGAGACTTGGTTGGTGGCCGCGACTGGTTATACGGTCAAGCGACCCGATAAAATAAAACCAAAGAACAAAACACAATAGAACTAGCGGGCCATAAAATCAAGAATGTTAGTTGCCTCCCGGCCGGCTATGCACGCCTTCGGCCTCTGAGGCCTCAAGTAGAGAGGCCGTATATTATTGGTTCGGTCCCAGTTATTACTGATTTAGGGCCCTTTTTAAACAAATACCCCTCGTTCCCTCGGAAGGCTTTAACTTCTTTCGGAGTGTACCGCGTGCCAAAATCATAGAACCTTCGTCACAGGCTTGATTATCGAGTATTTATGGTCCTGGAAGTCATCAAGATAAAGTTCAGTTACAAATAATCTTTTTACTTTGTACGCTATTAACTTCTATCTTGTTTCGTAGTATGTATAAATTCGAGAAAAATGTCCCGAAGCTCGTGAAATTGTTCGTTTGTTACTTTTTAAAACTTATTTTTAACGTACTCGTTTGGTATACCAAGCCTTGATAATAGCCGGAACCTATATCCCAATAGTACCCTTGCCACGATAAATTATCTTCCAAGGGCAAATTAGCAGTCCTGCACAGCGGTTCGCTCTTTGTGTTGGAAAATGTAGCGTCGGTTAGTCAAATGCGCATAAACAGCGGGGCACCGACGGTTTCACTCCCCAAGCCTCTACACGCCCTGCTGGACCATAAGTATCCGAGACGAATGTGCTAAATATTTAAAAATGCGAATGGAGGCCCATCCAGCATATCTTGCTGACTTATGGCGCTTTGTCCAGCTGGACCAGTCGCGAGGATCTTGCTCATCCAAGTTTTCTTCCTGCCCCCCCCCTCCCCCCGAAAACACATCGAATAAATAGGTACCATATCCTGTATGTCATGCCGACACAGACTCCTGGGATAGTATGTGCAAAATCTACTCATGTTGAAGATATAGAGATATTCTGTATGGAAAATAACTACACGATCTCCTTACAAGATTTCCGTACACGCAAGCGGGTAGTACGGGTTGCCATTTGCAGGCTATCAGTAAATCATGTATTACAAATTAGTCAATATTTTACGGGGTTACAAAATGAGACGTTTCTTGCGATTCCAAAGAGATGTATCTTTACGATATTATCAGGATTATAATTAGTGTATAGTGAGGACGGTTTAATTATAATATCTAATTATGGAGATTTTTAGATTTCTTAATGTATTCTTTAAGATGAAATAGACTTCGTCGAATCATTCAATATTTTATCGGTAGCATACTATGTTTATGTAAGTAAACATGCATATGCATATATGCATACATGCACACACAATTTACATTGTTACTCATGACGGATCCAATCCAAAAAGCGTTGAGTTATAAACACCTACTTTCCATATGTCTATATCTCGCGTAAGGATGTTCGTAAGAATTGATCAGAATATGTATCATAAAAAGAGTGAATTATAAGCCATAAGAGATTATGGTGAACTAGCTTTATGTAGAAAGACTAAGTTATTATGAATTATAGCTAAGGTGACGTGCACCTGCTGATCACTTCCTTTGTCGGGATGAAAGGACTCTGTAAACCTGAGACAGCAGCGGAATCGTTATACAATCATCATTGGTAGGTATGGCAGATTTTGAGATTAACGTGATCTCAAAAAACAGATTTTTTGATTCTTTACAGATATACTACAGCGTTTTGTATAAATAATCATGAAGTGGGATGAAGAAATTATAAATCTATTTCTAAATTATTTCTTTAAAACATTACTATGAGAGCTTTAGAGAACGTTCAGAAGGATAAGGTTTGCTTACTTTCTGCTTTTTTTTTGTAAATCGCGCTACGAGAGGTTCAAAGGATTTTTAGAAGACAAAGAAATTAAGTTTCTTACTTTTCGTATGCCTCATGAACGTCTTTATGAGAGATTTACGAAAATTTTTAGTAAATTAAAATTTTGATGTGTTCTTTCAGACAGTCTAACGCATATTCATCAAATTCGCAACCTACCCATCATACATACAGAAGTGAGCAAAGATGGAGAAAGGTAGGACCTAGTTGTCCGAATCTTCATAATAATTGATTGCTTCGATATGTATGAAATTTCTATTACTTTATCACGTATCAAATAAAATCAAATGAAAACAAGATTCAAGCAACGCAAACTTCTAAGTATAATTCATACAGAGAACTTAACGCTGTAAATAAAATATAAATTATTTTCAAAACATCGACAAACCATAAACACTTTGCATATTATCCAAAAATCACATCATACCGAATTTAAACTCGAATCCAAATTTGAGTATTGGCAAGAATATTAGTGCTAGTATAGTACTTTACGATACTGGTGCGAAAATTTTTTTTCTGACGAGTGTGAGTTTTGCAGCACGAGCCAAAGGCGAGTGTTGTAATCACACGAGTTTAGAAAAGGTTTTTCGCACGAGTATCGTACAAAATTTTATTTCACATCGTGCGAAAATGCAGTTGTACACACGCGAAGCGTGACAATATCAGACAATAGGATAATCGTAGTTCCACGATTGACAGGTACCAATTACGTACACACGAATTGATAAAAGGAAGAGAAAAAAACTGAAAAGGATCTTCAAAGGAGCGAAAATTAATCGAAGCATGAGAATAACTATCAGTACAGTTAATGTCGATGTAGAAGATACGCGAAGAGAAGCTGTCGACTTCCCTGGTGGCAACTTTTTCTACCCCCAAGACGATCACTACTCCAGGGAGCAAAGGGCCACTCTCAGCTTGGTGCTCTCACCTCTCGCGTCGCTCCATCAATCTCTCGTAAGTCAGAGAACAAGAGAGAGAGAGAGAGAGAGAGAGAGAGCGAAAGAGAGTTCATGCGCGCGCGCGCACACACACTTTTTTACTCTACGAAATTTATTACCGACACTGGCCACATGTGCACAATTGCATCAGGCAGCCCGTCGTCAGTGCATCCTGGCTCCGCAGGACACGTCTTGATATTAACCCTTCCACAAGGAGAGACTTCCTCTCCGACATCGAAGAGGACAATCTAACTGTCAACCTGGACTTCAAAGATTTTTTGTTCCTCCCTTTTACTTTGACTCTTATGTTTATATAGCCTCTGCATTCGACTCATTGTCAGATAGCATTCCTTGATGTTGCTATTAGGACCCCCTGGTACTTCAAGGCTTCAAGGTACCCCATGAGTTATGAACTTAATGACCAATCTGTACTTACGTAAATGTCTGTACTGCATGAATAAGAAGACATTCAAATATGTTTATAATTCAAATTACTGTACAGATGCGTTTTTTAATCGAGATTTATGTTAATTTTCGTTAGAAAGATAGTTAAATTTTTGTAAAATTTCAACGCATACGTATTCAGCCGATTAAGATTTTTTTCACAAAAATTCATTTCCGTTATTTAGGTTTAGTTAACGCAAAAAGTATAAATAACTCCTTCGTATAATTTCAATACTCAATGCAACAAATATGGTCGTGAAGGGTCCCATTTGTAAAATCAATTATTTGTGTGACACGTAACGATAAGGTACAGCGGCTACGGGATTTAAAGGTGAATGTCTTAGCCACTGCGGGATACGTGTTTGTCACTCCTTGCCAGAAATCGTATATGCAAGTATTAGCATTTCTTCTACCGAACCTCGTTTCTCTTCCACGGAAATCGTACACGATGGCGTCAGCCATTCTTATTAACGCTCGCGATAAACGGCCAGGATTTCGTGGGTTTGGCAAGAGGCATTAACAAAATTAATTGCAGGACGATGCGTTGAACCACTCCCTCTTTCTTAGCGAGGAGAAGCGTAACCGAAATATGAACCCCAAGGCACTGGAAATTCGCAAGTGCAAATAAAACTCCCGACACTTTCGCCCCCTTGTTGGAGTTACGATTTAAAACAGCGTAACCATATTATGGACTACGTAGCAATCCCAAATGATATTTCTGTTTATTTACGGTGATGATACTAGAAAATTTTCAAATGAGTTAATACCGCTATGTAGTTTTCATTTTCAATAATTAAAAAGCCGTGGAATGAAGAAAAAAACGGGACTGAAAATATACAAAGCAAAGTACGTTTCGCGTAAAAATCCATTGCTAAAAAATGGGTTATTTATGTATTGGTTGAAAAAGAAATTATTCTTAAAATACAATGATACATGCTCTGAATCTTTTTTTATGTTTTAATAATTTCGTTACAGTCTGCAGCAAAATTAGTATTAATCTCACGTGAACTAATAAAGTTAACCCTAGACAATCACATATGTGTCTGAGAGACACATGCGATTCCTTGATTTTTTCGGTTTTTCTCCGCGACACCTTTTTTTCTAAAGTATACAACTTTTACGCAATTGATTTTTTTTACTTCATTTTATTTCAGACATGTTAAATATACTCTGGAATTTCGATTTCACTATAATTAAGTTAAAAAATCTTTATCCATTAAAGAGTTACATTGCAATTTATAATAATTCAAATCACTATGTATTCCATAATTTTTTCGCTGTTCAAAGTTTCCAGGTATCAGTTGTTGCAAATACTATATTCGAAATTGAAAAATGACGAGATTTCTTTCTGATGAAAGTTTAAAAATTAATACGCCTTCTTCATAATATTTGCTTCTTTTTTTCTGCCTAATTTATAACTGTGAAATTTAGCAATAGCTTGAAGGAAGGTCAATAGGCGGGAGTGCTACCAGAATTAAAAATTGCATGGAATATAGGAAAAGTAACGATAGTTAAGATTAATTGATGAACAAGTTTGCGACAAGACGATGTATCAGGGATATTTCTCCAGTGTTTTTATGGTGTTCAAGATGAAAGTTATTCTAAAAAACTGTTTCGAGGATTACACATAATTTTTTCACGTTTCTGTCAATTCACTTTTTCACGTTTGCATAATCCTTGCTTAATTAGTACAGCAAAGTTAAATTACCCTTAAATTATTTGTAGTGTAAAAAACACGCATTCCATTGCTAAGAGATCTAAAATCGACCAATGCTCCCTGATTAAGATAATCCGTAACTTGTTTTTTCTTATACGCATCTAATTTAATTTTTCCTGTATTTTCAAAAACAAAAAAGGTTCAGACACATTATGTGTAATGCACTTGAAATTTGCCTTTAAAGACATTTTAACATAACTCATAAAATATTTAAATTCCAAGCAATCCTATGATGAAAAAAAATTTATAAATTGGCACAGGTATACCGTACATCCATAAATACTACTACCACTTACAGTCTAAAAATTTGTGTTCAACATGTTGCGCATTTTAAGGGATCGTCCTAGCAGAAAATGTCTGTATTGAAAATACACTGGGCCTGGATAACTTTGAGGTAAAGTGGAGACTGCAAAAGAAGATGGTGTGTAAGCACAGCCACCGGGGCGGACTGGCGTCAATAACTCGCACATGTAATGAGGCGGGCCGTTGTTCGCGGGCGGACAATAACGCCCATAATTCACTGTCTACGTCCGCCAGTAACCCATCCCCTTTCGCGCCGAAAAGAACCCGAGGGTCTTACGACAGTACCGAAACGCCAAAACACTGAAACATCGTGACACACCCTAATCTTAACGGAGGATTGGGTCACTCTAGGAGATGAAATGTGGAGGAGGCCCTGTGATTGGAGAGGTTGGAAAGAGCCTGTCAACTGTCACGAAGGCGAGACTCTCTTAGGGAAAAAAAATTGACGATTGAGAATCTCGCAAATCTTCAAGTAGTTCCTGTAGTATGCTTTTGTGAAGAAAAAAAAAAATTAATCTAATCCCTATAATCAGAAAGCTTGCATCTCCCCTTGGCAATTGGATCTTGACATATATCGTTCGCGTCAATCTAGCACATGAGACGAGCAAAAAGTGAGGGGAGAAATTCGTTTGGGGATAAAAAGTGTCGTGGGCAATTTCTTTTTCATGAGATCTAGGAGGGTTGAGCAAGGTAAGGGTAGATCACTACAAGTGAATGGGGTGGATTTAATTGAATCGATAAAACGGTCGAAAAAACGTAATGAGAATACGTGAGCTGGTCTTTCTCTCGCTCTTCCGTTTACTCTTTTGCTTCATTGGAACTCTGTTTTTGTCCTCGGAAAATTTTCTCATCCGTACCTTATATCTAAGGATATAGAAATATTTGTATACCAAATATATTGCATATCATATTGCATAACTTCGCGTGAAACACACTAAAAGTTGTTCGTTAGTTAATTATTTATTTATAGTATTCATTGGAAACTAAATGAATTCTATTGAGCAAATGGAAGGATTCATCGGTTGGCTTAATAACTTCAATTAAATCCGCGGGAAATTCCATTGCGAAGCCCACGTAATTACACTGGAGGCTTTCCATTGAACAGAATATTCGAGACACGCGGCTTTTCGCGATTATCCGTCGCCTTTACATTGTGCGACGGTGATACGACGTAATATTCATCCTACAGTCGATTCCTACGTATGGATGCTTGACTAATTAATTAATGCATTCATTGACTCATGACAGCGCGAGGTACATCTAAATGAAATTAACGTACCGGAAATTGCTTCGAAAATTCTTCATGGTCTATTTTTGTAGATGGAATTTACATTGATAGAAAAAACGACGTATTTCCATATTCAATATCTACTCACACCAATTCCATTGAAAGGTTCGTCCGTCGTATGAAATGGAAGGGCAATACCCATTCTATCGGCACTTTTACAGAATGAAATACTATAGATAGCCAATATGTCGTAGCACAAACAGGAACGAACATTTTAAAAGAATATTAAATATTTTCTGTTGAGAAATATTCAACAATATTCTTAGGTCTTCTCACTGTGAGAGTTATAACGAAATATAAATATAGCGATATATTATAAGGAAAAGAATAATCAATTTAATTACATATCGATATAGCCAAAACAAAATGTTTTAAACGAAATAATCAGCGCGTTGATTATGAAATGAGAATGAATTGTTTATTTCTATTTTACGCTTTACATTTAATCTCATTTTAAAGCTCAAGTAACTCTATTTTGCAAATTGCATCGGGAGCCGAAGAAATGAAAACTACAGTATTTATTGAATTTTTGTAATTTACGGGAAAACAGTATTGATTAAGGCAACCAAGATTTGCTAAATGAAAATAATTACGAGTTAACTTTATCTCTTTAGCTATTCTTCACCGATACCACGATATATCCTCAACGTGGTGAGGCAAGGAATTACTTAGCACTTTTCAACATGTTGATCCTGGGAAATTTCTTGAGACTGGTTATGGGATTATTAGATTTCATTCACCAGAAAAAATAAAGGCAATATTAACCCTTAACGGTCCAGAACTAAGGATTTTTATATCAACGTAGCACTTAACATGATAAATGAAAATATAATAACAATAACAATGATGAAAATAATAAAATGATTTTTGCCGCAATATACGTGGCATTCGACCTAATAAGTAAAAGTGCTATGCCGCGTATATTGCGGCATTGGTCCGTAAGGGTTAACATAGTTGCACCCAGTATATATAGGGTCTTAATACATTAAGAATAAGTAACATTACATAATGCTTTTAATTTTTTTGCTCGTACTAATGCATAAAGGTGCACTTCACGAAAGATTTCGGAAATATATTATGAAAATAAATTAGTAAGAAACATCATTTAAATTCCTTCCCTAATTTTCTACCAGGGACTTAAAAAAAATTTCGATAACATGCTTGTATTGTTTGGTACAAATTTACAGAATATAAATTACCTAGAAATCTGCTGTGCGTTGGAGAGCAAAAAGGAGGGGAAGGGATAAGGTAGTCGCTATGCGTTACACTATGTTGCACTATGTTGCACTATGTTGCACTGCCTCGCAGCACAGTACGTTGCGTTGCATTAGCCAAGAGCCGAAGGACATGAGCTCGTGCGTACGTCGTGAGTTTCTCTGTGAGAGCGAGTAGTAATGAACCACATTCGTCTTACTGTGGCGACATATTAGCACACGTTAGGTGTGACACTAATGTTTCCTTGTGCCCTGATATATTATAAGTGCGTGGTGTCATTGACTAGTACTCAATTCCGGTAACATTGTAATTCTGACGCTTTCTGAGTGTTATACGAGACACATTCCTTTACTGATAGTAATCATATCATTACACATAATAAATACCACTGGAAATGTATTCGGATATTGAGAAGAGGTAATAGATTAGATAAAGTGTATTTGTGTTTTCCAGAAACTGAAAATAAGATACAAGATTTCCTTACGATTTTTAAGCACGACTGTACAGAATATTGTTATTGCAAAAAGGATGGGTATGTATCAAAAAGATCAGACAAACCGTTAAATCAATTAGGTTGAAATTTACATAAAAAATTGTGTTGCAGATGTAGATGGTGCAGTAATATTCTCAGATATCGAGCATTTCCGATTTCAAGATGACGCATGCGCAAAAATTGGAAAAAAATGTCAAATGTCTGAAACTGAAAATCTGGAGATACCACTGAACGGATCAAGTAAAAACTTAGACAAGAAATTAAATTCCGGATGTAGACAAACCATAACATTATCAGGTGTTTAGTACTTCCGCTTTAAAAATGGCTCATGCGCAAATATATGAAACATTTATTTTAGGGGAACCGTTATAATAAATCGAATCGAAATTTACGAGAAAAATTAGTTTCCGGATGTAGATGAAACAGTAATACTTGCAAATGTCTAGCGTTCTGGTTTGAAAATTTCGTGTCCGCGAAAATAATTTTTTTTGTAGCGGCAAATGCATAAGGTGCAATCGCACGGTTCAGGCGTTCGTGTCGAGATAATCCTGTTTGCCCTGACATTTAAAATACCAGAAGACTAAGTGCTATCGTACTTGCGAAACCGTCATATACATATTCGTTCAAAAATTCTCGCCGGATTTGTTGTTGCCGAGACAACGCTGGAGACGCACTGCCATCAAGTGGAAGGTGGTCCAGTGTAAGTATATACAATTGCACGTATATGCATGAACACACGAAGGCATGCAGGAGAAATGGTGATATAGCAAATAGTCATTCGTTGTAGCGAACTCTTGAAGAAACGAGATCGTGATAGGAAATAGTATCTATATAGGCAGTGTCAACCAGCCTGAAGCTATCGGCAATAGAGAACACTCTCTGCGTCTCGAAATTGTGTTTGTCATCGTGAACCAGACGACGCTCTTATAGTCGTGTGCTGAAGTCCACGTTATCGTTACTAAAAAATACGACGCGTGCAACGAATGTGATCTGAAACAAGCGCAACTTGTGGTCGATCATCCTTTTCCTACTACAACGGGTGCCTTATACGATAACATGAAATCCAGCATATTACTACTGATACTGTTTTCAAAATTTTTGCTATTTTCAAATTCTCTTAGAAACATTCTTATTAATCGTTTTTTTTTTTAGAAACTGAAAAGCGCCCGACATAGTACCTGTATGGTATACACAGAATTATTCAAAAGTATTGCATCATATGAAGTTACTTCTACCATAGAAATCAAATGAACGGGCAAAGCACTTGGTGCAATACTCCTGAACAACTCTATGTACGCGTGAGTGCACCAGATGGTGAAAATTCGCTTGTCTAAAAGGTGCCGAGTATTGGGCAAATTTCGCAGGATAAGAGTCGTGTCATCAAAATATCAAATGTATCAAAAACGCCAATACCATAAGTGATACAAGATGAACTTTAAGACAAGATCATGCTGAAATTTTATAAATTCTATTGTCAATATAACCGCAGTATAAAATTTAACGAATGACTACTATAATACTTATACTTAACGTTGATGCACCGAAAAGTAACAGATTGCGGCTGAAGATGTTATATCATTTTTCCTCAACCTTATGAAAACTTAAAAAGGAAAACAACAAACTCATGTAAGACCATCGTGGGCGTAAGGTTTTCGAAGGCGTCGAATAACGAAGAGAAACCACTCTCGAGCGGTCGGTTTAAAGATTTACGGCGTTGCAACGAAGTGCCGCATTGGCGTAGGAGCGAACGGCATAAATCATGGAAAACTTATGAGAGGCTATTCATTAATATTAATAAGCCGTATGTATCTGTCGAACGTAACGATTTCGATCGATCGGTAAAACTTTTTCGCTTGCTTGACGAGCAAATGACATTGGACATAGAAGAACCTGTGGATTCCTCAGGGATAAGATTCTATTCCAGCAGATATACCGCATCATTCGTATGACGACTTGCATAAGCAGGAGCACAGGGATCATGAAAAAAATTCAACGCGTAATCGTAATAAAAACGACCATTGGCGGAAAGCATTCGCATGTAACAGTACTGAACAATAAATCTTGTTTTCAACGAAAGCGTAATAAAAACTGGAGAAATTTCCAGTAGCAAAGACAAATGATATCTAACAGTAAGGCGGATTGTATGACAGACCTGAAAGTAGGGGTGGTAGCACAGGTAGAAGGGCGAAATCGGTGTGTAGTGTGATGCCTATCACTCAGCCGTTTAATTAATAACAACACCCAGCGCGGCTGACATCTGCTGGCGATGTGAGTAATGGTCTCCGCCCATCTGATCGCCGGCCATTCTCGTACTACATACCACCGCATACCGCGTTCAATGCTGATTCATTTCACATTATCACAAATGTTTCCATGCGAGGTGAAAATGTACGTAGCGCCACCTGGTCTGATTGACCGATGCTGACTGGGCACTTAGGATTAATTAATGCTAGCCTTTCAATGCCTTGCGGATTCCGAAAAGTTATCGTTATTACAATACCATGTTAGGTAAGTCCCTCAATAATTTTTGTCATCCGTACACGCAGAAAAATCATTACTACAGCAATGGTTAGTATTTGGACAAAGATAAATTCTAGTAGCAATGACAACAATTTTTCCAAAATTTACCATTGTGATTGTAAGTCTCACTAGTTGACTTCGTCAATCTTACTAGAATATTTGTTGTTGTCCAAATACTAACTAATGCTCTAGTAATTGCAACTATACATTTTTCTCCGTGTAACTATGCAGCTTCTGTTGATGATTTCCGAACATGATCTTGAAAAATTAAAAAAAAATTATTCACCAATTTATAAATTTTTTCATAGTTCACGTTGAATCCTTTTGCATCGCATTTCAAATACTATCTCAACTCCGATTCGCCGTTACTTTTCAAGGAAGAAGTAGCTGCCCGATTGCCAGTCAGTGGCACTTGGTGTAAATGTGCTCATATAACCTAGGCCTTGTAGCGCGGCAGTCGTCGCTGGCAATGATTAATCACTCGTCAGTGGGATTATGCAATAAACGGCTATACGGAAAGAGAGAAACGCAATACGACGCAGCACAACTCGGTGCAGTGAACCTGCTCCCCGTTTTCACTTGCCAACTTCTTTACTCGAACACAGTTGTAAATACAGCAGACATAAATTTTCTCCCCTTCGCTTATTACATTTTTCTCTTTATTTACATTTCGCACTGTTTACTTCCTCTGACTCATGATTTCGTTCACTGTCGAGAATTATCTCTCACTTTCTTCTTTCATTTACTGAAGCGTATCACATACGAAATGCCTTTTCTGCACCGTGCTTAACTTTTTTTTAATGGTATTGCATCTTGATTCATTACTATTGGTTTTAATACGTTACCGCATATGATTACATCATACGATTAGAAATGGAAATTCGAAGGATGCTACACAAATCGGAAACTTATGCGATATGGTATTTAGTATTGATAAGTATCATTTTGACGAAATTTTAAAGAAGTATGTATATGAAACCAAGAATGACAATTCTTTGGGACGCTGATCGTATTGCAATCTAAAGTTGATTTGTTAAGTGATTGGAGAATTCCAGTTAAGCGAGTTTCCACGTGATTGTGACGTAAATTGTGATCTATCGATCGTTCGTCGGATTGGAGACGTTGCAAAAGGATTGGAAGGTGTACTTCGCGTGCCGCGAAATGCGCTAACGATTAAACGGTTAATTAATTCCCGATTAGCAGTACGGAACAGTGAAGAGCAAATAAGCATAATGAAATGTCTTGCCCGATTACAACTCGCTCTATTACGGTGATTAATCGGATACAACGGATATACATATGTATGACATACTTACTATGTGTTCCTGCCCAGGATCCTCCTATACTCTTTTATGATATAAAAGGTTTCGGAAAATTGACGAAGTTCCATTTGAACATCTTAAGAGGGTCAATTTTAGTTTTTATGCACAAATGCACTGAACGTGTGGGAAAGCCCTTACATATTTACTATTTCAAAAAAAGAATCTTTTACTCTTTCGATTATTATGTGTGAGATTGTGCACATACCAATTTTTGTAGGGGCGATTCCGGACGATCTAATTATCCTGTTGGGTTCAAATTTATTTTAAAAATCAGGTTTTAGGTGCAGCACATGTAGTAACATTAATCTGCGTAGACGCAAACCTGTTTGTCCAGGTATAATTTTCGAAAAACTATAATCTATTACAAATATTTCGTGCGCATAATGAAGAAACATTTTTTCAACGGTGAAGGTTAGAAATTAATGAAGCGATAAAAAGATAATAGTAGATAAATATGTAGTAATAAATAGAAATTAATAAGCGATATTCTGAAAGTTTCAGTCTCGCATGTAGTGAAATATTCTACTTTAACGAAAACCCGTGCATAACAACACTTATAAGATTTTGCAATGTGAACTGAAAAATATTGTTTGAAAAATTCTATGCTTAAAATAACCATTGTATACAATCATCTATTTTCTGCAAATTATAAGGACGAGGGCATTAATTTGAACGGAATAATTTTTTTTATCTATTTACATTAAGAACATCCATAGGCAAATGTATAATACATAACATTGCTGTAATTAATTTTAGAATGCTAAACTTATGACTAATATGTAATAATATCTTTAATCGACTAACATGTTTACCCCTATAACTAAACAGTACGTGATAGAATCTAGAAAATTGATCATGTTCCATCGATTAAAATATATCATCTTCATAGGGATATTTCTTATTTTTACAAGTTATCATATGCAACCTAGCTAATAATGGTAATTATCATGCGCGGTAATGAACATTGTTACACTGCCGATACATAAGGGCACGGCACGTACGATAATAATACATTAACGATATTGAAATTGACTTATTTCTTATTCGCACGTAAATGGATACCCATAGCAAAGAACATTGAAAGTCTAGAATTCCACGGCAAAGAAAAATATGATGTCCTTGCTGCAGAAGAAATTTCCCGTCTATGTATATATATATATATATGCATGCGTGGCATAAACTCACGTTACGAACGAATGTGGGAATATGACTGAGCGATTACTGCTCAATGGCTGCGAAAAAAATTCACGGATTCTATTACCGACCAAGGTCGGATCTAACTATCGACTCGGATAGATCAGAGGGGTATCTTCGATTGCCGTAATTTCCGGAAGAAACAGAAAGGGTGCGGCTAGAATAACGGCATGAAATATGCGTACAGAGAATAATCGCTTTGAATGTGTATAAACCAATGATTACAAGTTAAATGGTATATACCTATATTAGCAGATAATGGGACGTATCTAATGTAAGAGAAAAAGGGAACAATTGTTTAATGTCAGCAAAATTATACAATTAGTTGCGTATTACGAGAATTTGCCACGGATCTCAATCGAGTCTCTTTATAGAAATTGTATGTAGAATCTGTTATTTACGATTATTACGTCACTGACGTAACGTCTCTGAGAAGAGACGATTAAAGTGGTAGGAGAAACTAATTGTGGCTGAATCAGACAATCAGCTAGACTGATAAAGGAAACGGGTAGAAGGTATAGAGGTTGCAGACATAAAGAATACCTGGATGGAGTTCAAATTCCCGGTTATCCAGGAGAAGGGATCAAGTAATGCGGACTCGCGCCATATTAGGTCCCCGACACACCGAGCGAATGGGATTTCTCCGTTGCGCACACCCATCCGTAAATGTGTACACAGGATGTGCACCGGCACTATTGAAATAAAGTAAATTCGCGATAGTGCAGCCTTCCTGCAAATTCCTTCCTTTTCCGTAGGATGCAAAGTTTGTGCGCGCTGGAAAGCCACGCAAAAGCGTTAACGGCCGCGTCGAGCGAGCGTTGCGTAAGAATGCGTAATCCATTCCGGATATTCGATGGGAAGAAATCCGTATTCCTTAACCTTCTCGAAGCTACTCCTAGACCGTCACGATGCTTTTAACATAGCACTTCGGAAGGATCTATGGCGCGTCGGAAGCAACGGCAGAGAAACATCTCTCAAGAGAGCGATCTCGCTCGACAGGGAAAAGGATGAGGATTTAAGAAGAAACGGCGGCAAGGAGAATTACGGTATCAATGAATTCTAGACTTACAAGACTGCTATCATTCTCATTGTTATTATTAGGTATCTATAATACCCCTCCACATTTCCCATTTTACGCCCTTTGCCTCGTTTGCTGGTGAACTAAACCGATTTGCATTCGGGCCGTTATGGCCCCTGAGTTTCTCTATAAAACCTCGACGACATGCGCGCACTTCACCGATTAACGGTCGAAGTACATTATGGCGCGTCCACAGCGGGTGATGTTTAACGGGGTTGTTAAGCATTCGCGAGTCAATACGAAATCTCGTATGCAAATGACAGGGCCGTAGGGCCACCAGTTCCACTCCGGCGTGCCACCCGGTTTAAGCTGTTCTACCATAAGCAATGAAGCCGGGATTGTATATGAGCCGATACTTTTGCACAACGGTTAATTTAACCAAACGTCGACTACAGTTTATAACATTGTATCCAATAGCTTGTATGAAATACGATCAGGACTTAATGCGAATTCGTGTTGCTAGATGCCCTGACGGTTTTGACATTTTGTATGAGAACTGTATCGATACATTTTTGAACATTGAATTTTCGTCTTAAAGATGAATATTAAGGACGTTTCGTCTTGATTTTGCACGACGCATGAATTTTACTAGAAAATAAAATGTCCACTACTTCCTTCCTACCGTGACAAGCGAAACTTTTAATATAACGAAAGCCCGATAATGAAATCGTGTTTTACGATGCCTCGTTACCAGGGCAAAGAGTTACGGGCTTGGGCATGAGTCGGGGCCGATGCTGGTGTAGCTTATGGTGTGGCTCCTCGCTACGGGAGAATGGTACGACTTTTATGGGTAAGGATAGAGTGCCTGTAGAAGTACAAGTGCAAGAGAGTACATCTTTGGATTGAATGCAGCCACCGCCAGGCTTTGTTCGAGCCAACAATGCACGGCTATGCCCACGTCTTCTTATATGAAACCATATACATATATTATCCACTTGCGATATAGCTGTAATATCTTCTTTTTTTCTCCTTACCTATTTCCAATCCCTATCTCCGTAAATTTCTAGGCAGAGAATCTCTTAAAAGTAGAGAACATGGGAGCATTGATTTCACGAATTTGAGATTTTACGATTACATAAAGTAACGGGTGCGACTCTAAGATTAGCAATTATCAGTTTCAGTATTCATACGCTGGATTATTTGTACTTGTAATTTAGCTAGTTCCTTTTGTTACCTAGGAACAAGATCAGCAGCTCCGGTACAGTGTATTGTGCACTGCTAGAAACTTGTTATTTCTGAGAGAAAAATTAATTTTTTTCAAATGAAATTATATTGGACACAGTTTAAATGACATCGTCCCTGTCAGTTGACTATTCTGGTTCGATTAAGATCTGAATGCACAAATCGATTTGCCGAGTGAGAAGTTATGATTTTCAAATTGAAAGAAATCGAAGTTCTCCCTGTTGTCTTATTGAACATTATCTATTGGTAACATTAGATTAAATAATTGCAGCTGAAAGTAGAATATAAAAATATAAAGATTTCATAGCAGGAAGAGCGAATTTGAGTAAGTACAGAATAACATGGGCCCATACACTTCGTTAAAGCCGGTAAATCTAATTTTAAAGAAATGTTATATTTTGATATAATTAATTACTGGAAGTATCTGAGAGAAGTCCTTACACCTCTGAAAAATCACACGCTTCGGATAGAAAAAATTATTGAAAGCAGACTATGCCAAACCCCACGCAGGTCTGTAATGATAGTATATATTGTGACGTTACGAGTTAACGTCCCCTTGCAAAAGGGCTAGCTCTCGCGTTTCTCGATAGAGCGTAACTACCGCTCCATGACAGCCACCCACAATCACGGCAAATACTCCAGGATCTCACTGTAATACTTATCTTCCTTTCTATTTTCTTATCCGCTTCGATCTTTTTGCAATATTTAACATGGAACCCACCGCAACCACGTTGTCGACAATGACGAGAAGCCTACCAAGGAACCATCCCGACGCTAACATCACGCCAGAAGGAGCCACTAAGGGAACGTGGTCTAGTCGTCGTGGACATCTGACAACGCCAACTCCAAAAAGGGCTTGCGAAAGGGGGCTTGGAACGAACTATAAGGCCCTGAATTTTGGAGGCAGGGAGACACGAGGGACGCTGGTACCACGGAGTTGAACGAAAAAGCGCGCGCGTGTTGCCGATCGCATCCTTTTCTCGAGAGAGTCTCTCATTACCATAGGGAGGATAACTGCCATAAGCAACGTACACCATAAGAAGACGTCGAAGAAACACCCTGAGGCGGAGGCGAACTATCAGAACCCCGTTAGCTGAGGGACATACCGAGCTAGGGACGACCGGCAAGTACGAGAATACGTTGCCACTCCGAGAGCTTTGGCAACGGAGGACACGAGGACAAGGATCCACTCCACTAAGAGGAAAGCGCAAGTCCAAGAAGCGAGTGTCTCGTCATTATTGTTAGTGCTCGGAATCCGTTGGGGAAAATCGTCAACCGGCAGACATTACCGCAAATAATATAGAATTTTCTGTAATAATACATACCGATTACGCGGACCGAAATATAGAGTTCCGAAAAGAATTTCGAATGGTGGCACGAATTTACCAGACGCTAGATTGCACGAACGGAAGCACGGCGAGATGCGACGGGGTCCGTCGCCACGACGTCAAGAGTAGGGATTAGCCGCCGACGGACAATTATGGAACTAAAGTTTCATTCTTGAAGTAGTCGTAATTATGAACGATAGAACAGGGCTAGTCAGTAAAGATTAGAAAGAAAACCAAGCTATCGAAAGGCTTTTCATATATATTCGCTGTCGGTTAGTTTCTTTGGCTTGTCAAAATTACGAACTCTTGTGCCTAATCCTAACGTCCCGTATAATTTGCCGATTGAAAGGATCATAGATTAATTGATGTTTCGAAGGAATTCTCGTTCTCGGTGGGACGGACAATTTCGAGGGATACCTGCATGAGATTTCGTAGTTATACATAATAGTATCTGGAATTATTACTTCTGTTCATTCAATCATACTTCTCTTCTTTATAATACTCACCGGAATATTTTTCTAAGACGTCTGAAATGTGGCTAAGAGGAATCCGCTTCGCTATCGCCTCTAATGGTGAAGCGTATTGCTTCCGTTTGAAATTTGTATTCGAAATTAAAGAGTATTTCATTCTAATTACCACTAATCTTTATTCAATCTGCTTCACTGCTAAAATCTATCGTCTCCAAGGAAATCGCCTTGCTATCGCTTCTCGACTGCGACGCCCTTTCCTCCAGCTTCAAACTAATTCTATTATTTTAATTTTTCAATTCTGAATTTTTCTCTGATCTTTACTGTGTTGTGTATTTCAAAATCTGTATTCCATCTTCTTTGTTAACTATTTACCTGTATAATTGTGTCTAATTGCTTGTATATGATACGCCATCTCGTGGCTGCGACCTTGCCCGTCACCATTCATCAATGATAGGGCTGTACAAAATCGTCGCGTACGTGTCGGTATATTTTACGACTACTATTCTGGCGTATTTTCATGTGGGAAATTGTTATCGATTGCGTCGACCTGCGGTACTCTCATGATAGGCGTATTTCACCATCTTTTGACTATATTTGTATCACCTCACTCTGTCTAGCATTTTGTATGGTTTCTATTCCGGCCCGTTTCCTTTATAGCATTGTTCTCGAAGGGAACTTCGCACTCGACATACAGATTTTAGTGTATCTTTTGAATTGAATCGTTTCATTCATATTATTTTTGCATGATCTCCTGCTATTTTAGCTTTTTCATATTTGTTAAACTTTACTAAGGAAGTCCTAATAAAAGGGACATTGTTATTAATGTTTTAATCTCGCTGTATCATTTCGTATCACTCTTATCTATTTCTCTTCTCTTAAGATCCCTGCCCCTCTATCCTGTTTCGTGATATACTGAGCTGGCGAATTGATCGTGGAGGGACCACTCTTCCATGATTCTGTGGAAGTGATATCCAAGTGGATATCCGGTGCCGAACATTTCTTTATTCCTGCTCTTACGTTGCTTATGGTCTCTCGTAGATTTCGAGGTTTGGGACGCATCTCGGAGAGAAAAACGTCACAATATGTATTTGAGTATACTAAGGGGATGAGTAATGAACTGAACTATTTTTAGTAAATCCCAGATAGAACCCCCAGAATAAGTATTTCGAAACCTTTTTAATGCTAAAGATATTTTTGTCTGGATATTATAGTCATATTGTTATATAATATATACAGAATGTTTCAAAATTGGTGCATATGGACTGTAGAATCTTGGGATGAAAACAACCCACAAGTTGGAGGACAAAGATTTTATCAGACAATTAGTTTTTAAGATATAAATGTTTAAAGTGAACCAATACCGTGTTAGCAACCAGTGACAAGAAGCTGTGCTCGCTCTGGATCCATAGATAAGTCTGACCGAAGTGCGGCTGAAGTGCAGCTTATGTGCGACTACAAGGCCGAACTTCAGCTACACTTATTCCTGGATTTCGTAATGACATGGAAAGTTGTTCAGGCTGCACTTCACCCGCACATCAGTCGGACATCGGCCAGACTTCCCCCTGGATTGAGAACGAGCACAGCATCTTGTTGCTGGCTGCTAACACATGATTGGTTCAACATTTATATCATTAAACATTTATATCTCAAAAACTAATTATCGAATAAAATTTGTGTCACCCAACTTGTGGGCTATTTTCGTCCACAAAATATTATTCTATAGTCTGTGTGCGCGAATTTTGAAACACCCTGTATGATTCCTATATTTCAGGTCTTTTGTGAATCATAGCTTAGAGTGTTGTGTATGATTGTGCATGACCCAAAACAGGTACCAGATTGCTAATAAGAGGATGGAATTCCTTTCGATCGAAGTCTAAGCTTCCTCTCTTTTACTCTCCGAACAGGCATCGGTATAAAACCGTTTATTTATGGACTGCCAAATTACAAGTTAAGGTTCGCAGCCAATAAAATCCTGCACAACCGTGGGGGAGTGGGTATTCGGCCAATTGACGAGTTTTCGAGGCATTTGCAATGGTAAACATTGGAACGCCGGCTACAACAGGCCCCACCTAAGTGCCTACCGTAGTTCCCAATTAGTAAGCGATTCCTACCTCGATATACCACTTATTAAAATAATTGTTTGGTTAATTGGTCATAAATTCGTCTGGCTGGGAGTATGAGGTTGTGGAACCCGAAAGGGCCTTCCACGAGTCGCACGTATGCACAAGAAAAATACAAGATTTTGTCAGAGATTCAAAAACGTTACGGAAGTGTTTCTAAGGAAACTTGGGAATACCAAAAGTTTTTTTAATTTACATAAGAAAATTTTTACAATTTTATATAAAAATACATGGAAACGTTTTTCTTTGTCTTTAAGTATCGTAAAATTCTTTTTTCTTTACATATATAATATAAGTTGCTATAAAATTGTTTCGACGTTGATAGCATTCACAAATTTCAATTCATGGAAAGATCACGCAGTCGCAATGACCCTACGGATATGGAATGCAGATAGCAGTGTAATTAATGTATTTATAATGGGAAACGAATGTCTAATTTAATTACCGTATATGCAGTGTTTAATCTTACGATTTTAACTCGAATTCCTTTTCACGCTTTGACCGTCTTCGAAATATTTACACATTCTTGTTATACCTCTCTTTATTAATTTAAATTTTTTAACTTTTTCGTTCAATTGAATAAATCTTAAGCCATATCAATTTGTACATACATATAATATATGTATAACTGCTCCCATTAAAGAAATTTATTTACAGTCGAGCTGCGAATGCATCAGTATAAAATTCAAGGGACTCTTTTATATTCTAAGACGTAAGGAGGTGGCCCCTCAATGACACACTGATCTCGTCGGCCACTGCATATGCCAATTGGACGAAAGGATTTAGTGCATTGGGTTACTTATAAAAGAGTAATAATTTAAATGAAATGGAAAGGACTTTTAACCAGCAAATCACAAGAAACTTGTCTCATGTTTCCATTCTTCATGTGAGTTTATTAATTATTCGCTTCAATTTCACTTTTCTCTTCTAGCCATTCCGTTTTCATAGGTAATAAGTTGTCGGTTTCATATATGAAATTCCAAGTACACTACCTGCACGTTTCGTGTTAATAGCACACGTTCTGTAAGCCGTGTCTAATGTCCAATAAAATGACTTTTTGTGCGCAACTGGAAAACGTATTCAACCGGTTTCGTTATCAGCTATTTAGTTATTCGGATATTAGTTAAATTGGATTAAGGAAAGAAGACCTATAAATTAGGAAACGAGATACGTACTTCGACTACTGTGAAAATGGAGCAAATGAAACAGACGGATAATTTTCATTTCTTCGTTGCCGTATCTTTGGAATTGTTATCTGCGTTTACCTATTTTTTTGACGAACGTATAGTGACTACGAGAAAGTATGACGCGGCCCACGCGTAACGAATCGATTAACGATAGCAAGCACTGTGGATTTTTGTGGGAATCCAGTATGGTGGGTGTTTCCCATGTATATCAGTATCCATTAGTACGCTCAGAATCCACGGGAGGCGTTCCAGACTGTGAATAATGATCACAACACGGGTTATTTGTTGCAGTTGACCGGTGAGAATGACCCAGAGAAAATGATCTCGATACACTATAGAATTCCTGTAAGCGAAGTGATAGAAATGAGTAACGTTAAGATCGTCAGAAAGCTTGACACTGTACAAGTCAATAACGATGATCAAATATTAAAGATTCTCTCAATGAAGCCACGTAGAAACAGCTTATTCTTATTTTTATATTTGATTTTTTCTTGGAAGTGATAAATATGAAAAATGGTAGACGGGGCTGGTAAACGTTCATTTATACGAATCCTTTTTTGTAGCGATCTCCGTGGCCATTCGTATGTTAGAGTAAAGAGTAAAGGGTTCAGGAACGAGGGTTCCATGGAGCCTGACAAATTGCTGGTGTGATTGAACGTTGACTCCCACAGTCCCAGGGTCCTGGGTCCCAGCTACGTAGTTATCCTCGAGTCTCGTTTTACTCGTTTCCCGACTCGATCAAAAAGAAAGGATAAGAGAAGACCAAGAATGGATGAGGATGGTGAAGAGGAAAAGAGAGAAAATTGAGAGAATGAGAAAGAAAGTGGGAAGCAGAGGAGAGGTCTTCAATGGAACGCAAAGAGAAAGATGATTCCAACGAAAGGATAATCCCAGCTCAAATTATTTCTTGAATAAACGCGTCATACTTAATAGATTCATCCGACACAGTGGTTTCATGGAGACAAGGCAACTCTGACGATTCAAAGAAAATGTCTCTCAGACTGTTCCTGGGAAAAGAATCGACGCATCACGATATCTTATGTATTTTATCAAATCTAGAGATAATAGAATTTCCACATTTTACCTTTTGTAGATATCATCGATATCCACTATTTTGAAATCTATAGAAGTAACCAAAATGCAAAATTATTTTTGTCTTTCTTTAGATGTATTAGTTATTGTGAAACTGGTCAGTACTAACTAAGTATAAATACATGCTACGAAGATTTATGATATAATTATATGATCGAAACATAAATATTACAGAACCTGAATTCATCGGCGTCATGTTAAAAAATAACACGATTTACACAAAAAAGTTTATGGAATGTCTCATTTTGAGTTTAATGATAATAGGGATGTCAACATATAATTTTTGCAAAGTTCACCTATTAAAGTAGTGGCGGTTGGTGAATAATTAGGGTAAGAAGTATTTGTTTTTCCAAAATAAAATAAAGTTTGATACGAAATCACGTATCAATACCAGAAAAATTCAAATCACTCCAACGTAGGATACAACTCGTAGTTTTTCGTACCAAATGCACTTAGCTCGATTCTAACAATTTCTTATATTACACTATCATAACGATTTATCATAAAATATACAAACGAGACGTTCCAGCCAGCAGACGATTTACCGCACGGAGGATGAAATGTTTTCGTCAAACTTTTAGTTCACAAATATTTGGCTAGATGTCAACGTAGTTGAGTGTTTTGCCTGTGGCGTAAAAACTCAGAGATAAGAGGTCTCGTTACTCATATTCAGAACGTTGAAAGCTGTGTCATCGTCTATGAAGGTTAATCTCCATACCAACAGCATCGGTATATAAGTTGTTATTCTAAGAAGTTATCTTTCATTTTTCGATATCCGCGAGAGGGACCTTGACCATTTTCCAAGATGTTATCGGTAAGTTCCAAGCTCCTCACTATTGAGCATTCCTTTAATTTATCAGTACCATCATGTTCCATACAATTCGCTCCTTTTTGCGTTTTCTTTACCTCATATTTTTTTATTTTTCATAAGATAAGAAGTGCAGTCAAAGCATAATGAATTATTATTACTAGCTGAGAAGGCGAACGAGTTCGCGAAGTGGTGAACGTGGACATGTATCTATACTCACCTTGCATTCCCTAATTACTAATTAACGACAAAGGTGTTGCTGATTCTCGCAGTCGGAAAGAAAGAGGGAGGAAGCCTGCTCCCCAGAAAGACAAGATGTGCATACCATTCGATATCGTTCATGCCCGAGAACGGACAAGTCCACACTAACAAGCTCGCTATCTGTCTAATTAGAAACAAAAATGTCAATTACTGTTACATCGAAGGTGGTATATTTATTTACCCATATAAGGTATAAATACCGTATCCCTAATATTTTTGAAAAACAATAATTTTCAAAATGTACAATTTTCAGGAAAGTCTATCGAGAAACTGAAGGTAACGGTGTCACATGAATCTATTCTGAGGCGGTAAAAATGTCTTAAGGCTACCGAAGGAAGAAAAAAGAATGAAACGAAAATAAAAATGTTGAAAAAGAAGAATTAAACGAGAAGGATTTATCGTAGGCGTCCATTTCGGACTGACCGAATAGGATAAGATCTGATATGTAACTCCTATATCGTTGTGGAACGTCGCGACACATACACATCCGTCTTATAATGTTCACGTACGATTTCCAGTTGGCTCCGTGTGGAGGACTATGCATACATTTATCGAGTTAGTTTTTTATGTCAGCCGGTTATTAGATTATGATTAAACGATCCAGAGTCCCAAAGGGGCAGGGATCCATGGTAGGAGAGGTGAGGCTCATCTTCGCTTGAGGAACGATGCTGGATAGTGGATGGAAGATGGAGGAAACTTGCAAGATGGTCAAAGAAGAGACTAGAGAGGCCATCGGTAAAGGGAGAGCTAATTAAAATGTAAATACTTTAACTGGCTCTCGACGGAACTAGTCTGAACTCATCTCATAACGATGAAATTTTTTCTTTTTTGATGACAAAACTCGAACGACTACGTCACCGATCATGGGCAATAACAAACATTATTATCGAATCAATATAATTCTTTGTGGTCACCGTTAGAACGGCTTTTGATATTTCAAAACTGCTATAATTTTCTCGAGTTCTCTAAATTGTAAAAAAATCTATAAGTACACGTTATAGATACACGTTATATAGAATAAAATAGTAGAGTAGGTAGTAGTATGTAGAAATAATAGTAGTCTGCTTGGAACTCGTCCTAGTACAGAATAGTTATACAATTGATACGTATGAAATAGTGACTTGATACAGAGAAATTCATTTCTGTTTTATTTTCATTTTTTAGAATATATTTTCAACCAAAACCATACATGTCAAAACGTGCAATAAGAATATTATATCAAACCAAGTGAGATCTGTTATCGAGATTTTATTATTTACGATCTGTCGAAAGAAAATATTGTGTTCGTGAACCGATTATTATTAAAAAAAAGATTGATTTATTTCTGATCCTGTACGATGAGATCATACAGGCTTTTTTCGTACGTGATCGATTACGTTTTCGCTTGGCGCGTGATTTCATATAATATAAACAAAACTGCAGGTAGGATTACTTTTGTACAATCTTAAGCCTTATAGCTCTTTCATTGCTTTCTTTAACTTACGACGTATTTTCCTGACCACGCAAAAACTCAACCCGAAACACGTCACCTTCGGCTGACCACCTCCGCTCATGCATCCGCAAGCCACGGCTGGGCGCCAGCCAGCTTTTGTTCCACCGGTACTGACGGACCTGTATGTCCTGGGTGACGAGGGGAACCTCCCCGACTCCACCAACACGGCAGAAACACGAACGGAACCCGTCGATTTTTGGGGGCGCGTGAAATTGACAAACGCAACTGGATGCATGAACGAGAGCGAACGGTTGCGGAGATGCACGGCCGCTCAGTATGCAGGTCGTGGTAGAGAGGGTCGGAGTTAGACCAGGTAAATAGTGGAAATCTTCGAAATCTAAACGGACGAGAACACAAACAACCGATTAAAGATACGAGAGCCAAAGAAGCGCCGAAATCGCCATAATAGCCCCGAAGGCGGGGCGAGATCTTTTGTAGATTAACTAATCGGAATTCCTGCACCAATTACTAAAACTGGTACGACTCACCAGAGCTGATATGTCTAATCCATAGGGAGCCGAGAGCAATGTCCAAGGGCTATCCCTCACAGGGCACTCCACCACTGCACTAGGATGCACCTCGAGAACACGGGGAAAATAACTTTCGATATCTTTAATTTTGCAGGAGCTAGCACGAGAATACTACACGGTAACGCGCACTACACACGCGTACGGGAGCTTAACGTGCCGCCGGGGCAAACACGGGTAGAAAAACTATCAACACGGTAACGCAGACTGACTTTTCGATAACAATTTTCGAGAACGGATTATTCTGATTGGTCGAAATTCCATAGCTAGTAACTATTGTCTCCTCCCTCGAGCCGTCCCTTTAACTATCAATAGCGTCTTTTAGCAATTCGGTAGCGTAACAATTCCTTGAGATCCTCCACGATCGCTTTCCCCGTGCATAGGGTGAAAACAGGGCCCAGAATAACGAAATTAGGGCCAAGGGGGTTCCTCCTCTGCCCGAACCCTTAAACAAAACCTCCGCCCGTTCTCCAGCCCACTGCAACTCCCTGATGGGGCGCCGGTATTGCAGCCGGGCTTCTGCCGATTCGTGGAGGAATCTCGTCGGGCGTCTTCCACTGCCGGGCAACTCGTTCCCTCGAGACCTCTATTAATCCCCAAAACAATATCTTTTGTCGAGAACTTTAATACAACGTACAAATCTGTCCGAGAGCCTAATCTCCAAGCAGGGCGATGACTCGGGAAGAGCCAGCAAAGACGTGAACGTTATCCAAATCGATAGCAAGAGCTCTTTGTGACCGTGAATTAAAAAATCACGTTACAAACTTAATTTACTTTTCTTCTACAATGTCTGGTTTTTCCTTGTGAAAAATAACTTTACGATGTTCCCTTTTGAAAACGATTTAATCCAATTCCAAGGCAGTCTTTGAAAGCAACTCGAGCAATAGCGGGAGACAGATTCATTCTTTGTACACAATAGAGAAATAAAGACAACTGAACGTGTCCTAGATAGAAAAATGTGGGTAAAGACAGGCGGAGAGCAGAGGAGAGGGAAGAACTGTATTTAAGCATTAAGTAGGGATAAGATTGAACTTTCATCATTTCAAGATTCGCTGAGGAACCAATATAAACATTATTCACAGCTCCAATTGCTTTTGTTGGAAAATATAGGTATGTATATACCAGGACATTTCTCGAAAAATAATCTTCTCCTTTTTTATATTATTATAATTTATATGAATTATGTAGTTACAAGCATCCATGTGAGACTTCCTAATCATTTTAATGAGAACTAAAAATCTATTTTACCTTTTTAAGTATCCGTTGATAAACAAACAAGTGGGCTAACAAATTTGATAGCTGTATGCTCAGTGCAAATAAGTATAAAATTTGCAGAGCTACAACGAGTAAGTACAACAGGAAATTTCGTAATATCATAATAAAATTATACAATGACCATGTCCAATTAAGCTTAGAAGAGCGTATTTAACGAACAAAAAAAAGTAAACGTGTGATTTTCGAAGTTATTTTTGAAAATTTGTTAAAATGCTTATAACACGCGCATTACGAGTGCAAATAAATCATTTTTCTAAATCAGTCCAAATGAGTATAACGTAGAGGCATACGTAATAACTGGATATAATTACAAAAGTTGTTCAGTGGTGAATTTTCATAATATATCTATTGTGAAAAATATAAAATAATTTATGGATATTATTTATTAATATTATTAAATGATAAAAATTCAATGTTTTATAACGTCTAATACTATACACTCATTCTATGTTACACAGTACAAGGAATGTCTCCTTCAAACCAGAGACTTTCCCTTACTGGCAAAAGGGTAAAGGTCAAGGGCTAATGTAAGCGCACGACCGAATGGAAGGAAGTTCAAGCGTATCACTTCCGGAAGCGTGTAGATCGAATAAAGGAGCCATGTTTGAGTAGGCACGATGATCAAGAACTAGTATAGGATTAACCGATAAGCAAAATTTGGTACGATTCTTTTATAATTAACAGGAACAAATTCTCCTTCATATATATAGTTCAATTAAAATCTTTTGTCAAATTATAATTATTTTTTCAATATTATTTTATTGTTAAGCGACAAGATGAATTATCTTGTACTGAGTCATCTTAATCACAGGCGGCTTCCAAAGAAATAAGTGACATTAATTTTTACTCTAAATTTCTGTCTCCTAATAAATTAGAAAGGTTTAATGATTCGAAGAATTGGAAGGACTTGCCGTGAGGTGGACAACAGTACCGGCAGGATTTTTAATCCTATTTGACCACCCGAGCGTGGCGTGCATAGATAAGTATCGACAATGGGCACCTGGACTTGAATCGACATTCCGAAGTTAAAGGTAGCATACGAAAAGTGAAAAATATTTCTCGGATCACGGAAATCTTCGTCACGAATGCCTTAAGGATTCACAGTTTTTGTTCCTGTATACGGATACAATGTTGTTTCCACGCTTGAAAATGTACCGAAACATATTGAAGGAGCAATAGAGCTTGAATTACTGATTCTTTACATAAAACAAAAATAAGAAACAAATAAATTCAGTAAATTTATATCTACACATACACGTATGACATAACCATATAAAAATAATAATCTGTAATAGATCCAGTCAATAAGTTGCATATTGAATACAGGTGAAACACGTTGCATACAGATATAGTACATGTATATGAAGTTTATCCATAGGTTAGGTAAATTCTATTAAAACTGACCGAGGCTTTCGCTAAGCACATGGTGTTAACAGGATTTATTTATCTCGTAGATTCATAATGCGAAGTAGTCATATGATACGATGACGATAATAATAACAGTATCTTTAATGGTAGAATGTTACGGACAAAGGGCGAGAACCAGTTACCCATGTAACTGCTTTACGTTCTGACTTCCAGAGGTCGAATTAAAAACCGTCTGTACCTTACGTGTAATAATCGCATTTTAGTATAGTTTCTCAACTTTTATCTTGAATATATGTAGACTTAGTAGTTTGACCTCCTTATTAATTTTATTATATTAAAATAAGGTCATAAATGATAAAGGGTCTCTAAACTTTGAACTAGCATGTTGTTATAATATTAGTTCTCGCATGGATCGATTGTCTTGAATATATGCGCAGGCTTAATGATAAAGAGTTTGGTACGATGATTCAGTCTCCAAATTTCACATAACTTATGGATCATGCAACATAGATAAAACATGTCATTGCTTCTTATAAATACATTTAAATCTTACTAATGGTAACGAGACGTGGACGAATTTTCAAATCTCTAAATAAAACCTGATACGTGCATTTTGAATTCTTTGAATTTTTCACAAAAGACCATCTGCAATGTACAGCCCATATGAATAATCTGTACAATCAAATAAGCAAAAGAATTATAGAAGAGCCTAAATTGCGCTACTACACATTTAGCCAGGACACATTGCTCAAAACATAATACAAAGTCCTCAATTTCCTAGAGTCGAACTGAGACCTACGATCAATGACACGCATTTTGAAGAATCCATTAACAGAGCTTGCTCTTATTCTCTTCTTCTCTGTTTCTGTCTTTTCTCCAATACTGAATTGATCTGTATGAAAGTTCTTTAGTACTTAAGTGTATTCTATATAGATGTATTCTCCTGATCTTTCTCTAAATAGTGACAAGTAAACAGTATATACAGGGTTAGTCAGTGCTTTTGCCCGACTTAAAGTCAGCTCTACCATAGAAATCAATTGAATGGGGTAACATCACAGTGGGCGTTATACTCCTGAATATTTCTATATAAGAAATAATTAGGGTAGCAGCGATGCTCATTGCCCTTGTGTTACCTACAATGGACCACTTCTCCCCATGGATATTCTCACTCCATCTTTTCATGATAGCAACACTTGTTGATCTCTATTGAAATAGGTTCAATATCTCAGCCATTGCAACGCTCCTCTTATTGAATCATAGGGAGATAATTTTGTCACAAAAAATTTGTGGTTTAATATTTCTAAGGTTCGCATGGAATATAATAGGATTGCCAGCCTGCTGTCATCATTTGCCTGCAAGGTGGGGTTATGGGGGTATTGTAGCCATTTCTGAAACCCTTAGAACTTATCGTTCAGGGTACCTGTTAACCGTTTCTCTGTACATGTGTAAAGTTGGCCGACAACAAAATGTAACTATTCAACACATTCAGGTTATACTTTGTCAGACCAAATTTGTCTTAGGTTTGTGAACACCATTTAGTTTAAAAGTTTGTAATTATTCTCTATAATCGAGCAATACCAGAATCTCAGTTGTTAATGGTATTAACATTCCACTCTTCAAGGTATATTTCTTAATAACAGCCCTTAAATACTATCAACAATGCTCTGCAACTCTACTGTGCTACTGTTATAATTATCTAGCTTTCCATGACATGATACTCTGCAGTATGCATTATTCGTTCCATCGGAGTACTTTTGCAATTTGCAATTGCTATGTATTCAAAATGTTTAACATCTTGAAGACAGCATAAATAGTTTTTATCTCTCGTCGTACATGGTTTACATCTGCATTTGTCATACTTAAGTTCTTAAATTTGCTAATAAAGTTTTAGTAAAAGTATATTATTTTCATTTTCCTTTTCATTTACGGTGATACAGTTTTTGAGATTTTTAGCTAAATGATGCAGTCTCCAGCAATTAAAATATTTAATGACGTCAATGTGATAAACCACTTTGCACATTCTTCATCCAAAGTTCATTTGCCAGCTCATTGCGTGTCTTTACAAGTCTTAGCATACAAAATCAAAATTTATCTGTAATCGTTAAATGTTTTTTGAACGTACTTAGGAAAATATTTATTTTACGATTTTCTATGTCTGAACTTCCAGTTAGATCAATTATAATCATTTCTGATTGTGTGTTCTTCAATTCTCTCTCAGGATTATCGATCCTGAAATTTAATTTTAGGATACGTTTTTACTGAGCTTTTTACTTCACAGTCATCACCCATGTCTCAAATAACTCTTCTTCTCAGTGTGTCACACTCTTCTTTTTAATATTCCAAAATCTCCGTTCCCATTATCTGTCCTATTTTACTTTCGCAACTCCGATTCAAAGGTTACATGTATTGGGCTTCTCTCTCAGCTATTTCTTATTCTCTGAAGTCAATTGTGGTGCAACAGGTTGCACAATAAAAACTACTCCATGGATTTTGTCCCGCAGAACATTGCCTTTTCGTATTTCTATATATTGCACTATACTATTCTGTTCACCCTCATCCTTTTAGTTTTCCTTTAATGGTTTTTTTCTTCAGCACTTACTATGTCCTTGGCGAATCTTGTTGACTATTTTCCAGAAATCTTCCTTTATAGCTTCTCGATCTTTTTTAACTCGGTCCAAAATTAATCTATTAGTATTCAAGATACTGTCTACGCTATTGCCGCAGCATAACAATTTATGTTTGTATCCCAATAATTTAATTTTATCCACGCAGCTCAGGCGATAGAAATTTTCACATTTACTCTAACAGGGAATATTTTTAATACCCTCAGTACAACCTTTGCATATCTTCCCAAGGGTTACTCCAGGATTTGTAGCATAAATTAACCCGCATGAGGAACGCGAGTTTACAACAAGCAATATTGCATAAAACAAAACACGTTCTAACTGACTGACATCGATGAATTAAATATAATCAAAATGTTTACCTTCCAAAAAATTATTGGAAAATGACTGATTTGAAACACTAACGCAGTAATACATGAAACCAGAAACCAAAAAGGGAATGAAATGCATAACTTTAGCATACATGAACTTACGATACATATGCATGTGCATATCTACAAAGGTGTTAGTTACTAACAAGCCCCAATGACTTGATCCCATATTAAGTGGAGGACTGACTTCTAGTAGTTCTTTACGGTTGAACGCGCTTAATTATTTATTGGCCACGCTAATTGTTGATCCTTAAGGTGTGGTTATACAAGTCGCGATTAATGCACTGTAACGAAATTCCAATTAATTCCATATGAAGTAGCAAGCAGGCATATATTTTTAAAAGAGCGAAAATTTTATTTGCAGCAAATTATAAGCCAACCAAAAATAGAATTGTCGTTAGAGTTACCGAAAGTCATGACGAGTTATTAAACAAATTTCATAAGTTTTGCTATATTCATGAATTTCTTGATTAATCAACGTAGTAATTTAAACGTAATAGCCGGGTAGAAATTGTCGAATGGCCCTAGTTGGGCGCTAGCTAATTTGCCGAATTTCAAAGTAGGCGCTAGGTAGGAAACTGTCTAGGATCCAGTTTGGCTTGTAACGCTCTAGACGTCTAGCCCATATATAGGTGGGCTGCCTAGGCGCTACACAGTCATTCTGCATTTTACCGAGCTAATTCAGTGGGTCCTGTAGCCTGTAAATCATCCACTTTAAATCTATATAGCGTCCCGCTCAATGAAACCGTGAGGATGAGGAGGAGGAAGAGAAGAAGGCACATGAAATATCAAGGGGGGAAGTACATAGAATATATGAAGGGGGGTGCCCATCGACAATAAATGAAGAAATATTTCATATCTTTATCGTACATATAAAATGATTTCGTCGCGCAGACTTAAATGGCAGTGCTTGGGCCCAGCCAAGATCCTATCACGATGGCCAAGAAAACGCCAGGCCACAGCCTATATAGGCGGATTTTCATCAGCGAGCATACTGCCTAGCACCAAGCTAGGGCCACAGTAGATGCGCCATCTAGACGCGCCAGGAAAAACCTGGCAGGGGCCTAGTTGTTACCCACACATTTTCTGGGAAATTTCCACCTGGGCACGTAAATACATAAAAGGAAAGATCTCTTTTTTGCATTTATCCATAAACAGTCCTATACAGATCATACTTTCTGATGAGAAAAAATACGTCATTTTGTTTAAGTAAACAAAAGCAATTAGAAATCAAATAGCGGTTTTAGCTAAATACATTCATATGTTATAAACGGCCTTTAATTTTTGCCAAAAAATGTCTAATTCTTGAAAACTGAACATGTAATTCAAACGTCATAACAGAAATCGCAATTGAGAGAATTCAGAAAGGAATGTTGAAAAAATCAGTAATGAGCGAAAAGATGAAGATAGAAAAAACTACGATAAAAAAGGCAATATAAAGAGAAAAATATAGAGAAGTTTCTTCTCTGACGTACCGTCAATAGGCCGCGTTTGAAATGCCACGAATTCTAGCTTGTTAACGAGCAATTATTTAATTTGGAGTTATGTATCGAGAATTCGAGATAGGTATTCCAGAGGCACGAAGCCGAATTGGGCCTCAGCGGCCTTATTGGGCCCACGTTTCGTTCGGCGCTCGAGATATTCGGGGTAATCGGATTATTACAGACGGCGTAATACTATTCTCGGAAGGCTCTTTCGGATTTTCCGTCTATTTTATTTTCTTCTCGGGACAGCACCATTTACGCGTACGTTTTAATGTTTCACATCTCGTCCAATCCACATTCTCGGAAAAAGGATCATCCTTTGAATGAGATACTTAATAAAAATTATTATTACGAAACTGCATCGTACAGCACTAATAGAAACACGATTATATATCTGCTTTTCTCAGCTCTTTCAAATTCAGAAGAATCAATAACTCAAGGGAAAAAAAGGAAACGAACGAGAAAGAAACGTGTAAGTGAATCCGACATGAAAAAAAAAGAAGCTCATTACCTCTGTTCGAGCCACGTACGTCAAACAAATTAAGCATCGCGGGAAGTGGACTCCGCAGGAAGGGCAAATAAGCAGGAATATAAGTGGTTAAATATTTGAGAAGCTATCCCGGGAAGCTACCGTTCGATTCCATACTTCGCTATCGTTCACGAGCAACGAGTAAAAAGGCTCCATGAGGCTTGGCATCAAGTGAGAGCAGTGCAACAGGAATGGAATCTGTTTCTAAAAATATCTAGTAAAATATTTAATATATGACATTCAAGTGTGTTATAAAGAAATACTCAATATCGAACATACAAAAAGATTCTGGATTCTGTCAAATTCCAATAAAATAATTTTATCAATATACTCAACAAGATGGGGCATTCTTTAGATCCTTGACTTTAAGAAAAATATCCTGCTTTCCAAACAAGTCCTTGACTATTTAATACACTGTATACGACAAGAGTAGTGACTGCTTTCCTTAACGGTACAAAATGCACAGTATGGAGTAAAAATTGCAAGACTTTTCAAAATGGCCGACTAAGTTAAAGGAGAACGTAGCAAGAGCAAAGGTAGTACGTACGCAGATAAACGATAATGAAATATACGATAGTCACGATGACGTTTCAGTAAATTTAAGGATATTTAAGGAGAGTCAAGTTGTAACGAGACTGTTTATGAACCGGCCAGTAGAGGCTGGTACGATCGAGTCCCTTCCTAAGAACCTGCCTTTCTCCATTCTGCTCATTCTGTTCATTCGACCTCATCCCCTCTTGCATGTCCCAAACTTCGAGTCCAGACTCAGCATCTCGACGATCTTTTTCAAGCAACCACCACCATTCCCGTCGTTGTGCAGTAATGACTTTAGGAAACTCGTTCCTCTCGATACCAACGCGATGGCTACTCCGCAATTACGCACGAGAAATTCGAGACGAAATCGCGGCTTATAAAAAACCTTTCGTTTTGGTGGTTGGTACGCGCCATGTTATTTCGAAATTCACGAATTTCCGTGTACAAGTTTATTCGCCTTGGTATATATATAAGCCGGTAGGAAATCATAACTCTCGGCATCGAACCCGAGCAATCTCGTCCTTAAATTCCCTGGTAGGTAGATAAAATCTAACGAAGTGCTCATTTATTTTCATCCTTTTAACTTGATCATTGATTTCTTCTTATTCCCCCATCTGGTCTAACCGAAATCGCTGATTCTCGATACTATCCTAGGGAATTTTCAAGCTACGTATAATGGTAACTAATCCCTATCGAGCTTTTCAGGTACGCTTCGCTCTCTACGTGTTTCGAATCGTTCCACCATACGTGGTCTGCCTTCGAATGATTTTCTATATACGTCTGTACATAGCCGTATCATTTACAGTCAGCCGAAAACCAGTAAAGAAGTTGGCCGAAAATTTAATCTATGAATTGATCGCGGGGAATCTTGTTAAGTCCCAAAGAAAAGTATTTTCTTCTTATTAATAGTTATTAGGGGAATTATTAGTAGGACTGTTAAATAGTAGTTAACGTTCCATAAATTTACTTTTGAAGTATGCCGCGAAGGTCACCATGGTTCTTCATACTGTAAGTAATCACTGGGCTATAACTTGCAAGTTCATAAAGCATCGTCGGCGCAATAGCGCCAACCTATAGTATTACCGTCCTTACGGTGAAATATGCAAAACTATTAAAGGATTAACGGTAGTGCCGCGGTAGTTGCACGGCTTATGGGAACCCATTGTGCGCTGGCTCCAGTGCTGCCTGGCTGCCTTATTTGCGCCATAGACAACCAATTACGTAGAAAAGGTTGAAGACGCGTGTGTGCGAAATGTGTGTGTACTTACGGACGAGCCGGCACTGTATTTTCGTCCTACGGAACACCATAATGTAAATGATGACTCACCTGAAACAAGGGGAAAAATTATGGTTTAATTGACTTTTTCTGAAACTTCGTTATTTTCATATTTATAACCTGTACGTATATTTACTAGATAGTATAACAATCATAATAAACTAAAGGAGCATCTTTTCTCGTACAGATAAGATATACTGATTAAACACTTCATTTTATAAGTTATTCAAGGATGAGTATCAAGATTTCCTTATTTTTTAAATAAATCTCAGAAATATCTTTGAAATCCCAGTGTAATGTCATGCGACTATCTTTTTTATTCTTTTAGGATGCAATTTGCTTCGGTCCGTTCCGCGTGAAGAAAGGAAAGGAACTGGCAAGAAATTACGATCTTCGTGGTATGGACGAGCGTAAAAGACTAAAAATCAGTCGGACTCTTGGAGTCTTTGATAATTAACAGAACAGTATTTCCCGACGTGAGATACTATACCTCTAAAGAATCGTAGGCTTATTTGTAAATATAGTAATTACAATAAGTGTAGAGACCTACAAAAGATGCGATTAAAATAAGATAGTACGAGATTGACATTATTTTTCTATGGCAACAAAAAAACTAATGTGTCTATCTAACAGTTATTCGATAAAATAACGATAGAGTATATCTTAGTTGCTATATTGCAAGCACAGTGCAAAAAACAACATAAATAACAGACACCTTAAAGGTATGATTCTCGTATAAAATGATAGTTGACATCAGAGACATTACGTTTCCTTGGACGTCAGTATCAGGTAATAAATTAAATAATTTGTATTTGGTGCCGAAGAACGGACAGTTTGATATCCTTTCGGCTAAAGCATCTGCCCTCGACTTCGTCAGAGAATTTCGACTCGTTACGTCATTAGCATAACATGGCGCGGAACGACGTCATAATCGGCGAACAATGGGACATGCGTCACGCGTTCAACTCTCCGTAAGAGAAATGGCGTGCGGCAAAAGGCCCCATTTCGAAGTACTGGGCCCCGGAGTATGATGTGCACAAGAGAAGAGGTTGTAAAGGAGGAACGATCGAGCTCAAGGAAGAAGGTAGAAGAAAAGGTGGTTGCGAATACTTGCAAATGAGAGTCGGAAAGGTTTTGCAAATTGCAGAATGGACCCTGCTATAAACTTTTCCTTATGCTAAGGAGTTTTCAAATTTTTCATTTAACTTTTATAAAATATTGTAGCTACAAATACTGATGACATATATATTGTACATGAAAAATGAATGTGTACGTGAAGAGTTTTGTAATTTGTTCCATTTAGTATTGTGGTACCTGTTAGGGAGAAGTGTGTTAGCGTATAGTGGGTAGATAGTGATGGATAATATACAGGGTTGTTCAGATTAAACGCACCAACCGAAATTAGTCTATCCATTTGATTTCTATAGTACAGCCTCCTTCAGTTGGTAGGTTTGTATTGAATAACCCTGTATATAGTTAATATTGACTTGGAAAAAGATTTCTCGAAAAAGGTTTCACGAGGCTATGCGAGAGACAAGTGTGGAAAATTCGGTAACACCATAATTTTTTAGTCTTCACTTAGAGAGGTTGTAAATCACGGCGTTTTTTTTTCAATGGAATAAGATATGGATGAATGGTATATTAAACTAGTTTGAAATAGAAATATTTTCTGTATAGAGCTTCAGTAACTGTCATTAACGATGCACAAATTACTGCATAATTTATTGCCTACTGGTACAGTGTTCCATGTACTTCATCAAGTTGTTAAACGAAATACGAAGACTTATAAATCTTTAAGATAATTCGAGCGTTAGAATACTTATCGGATTGAAGTCTAAATTTTTAACATGTTCATAAATTAGACTTTAGTTTATTGGTAGATTTTTTAAATAGGTCACCGAGCATTGCACAAAGATAATTTATTGTAAAAATAACAGTTATACCTACTTATATGTATACTTGAATTGCAAAATTAAATTTTTTGATTTTGAACCAAACAATTTTGGGACTTTATTGGAAGTTTAAGGCCGGATAAACTATATATTCATAATGAGACTATTCGATGAAATATCAATTCCAGTAAAATAAAAGAAATCGAAAGATAACTATAAGCTTTTCTAGGACGTTCGAAAATTCATCCGTACAAACAGTGTCTTTTGCTCTTTTAAAAAAAATGGAAGTATCTCGAAGACACCAGTGTAAATATATGTTTCTTTAACATTCACAAATATAATTCGTTTATTTTGACCATTCGGTCTTGAATTAGGACTTTGGTACATATATTATGTAATTACAATACATCTTAAGCTATTTCTTTCCTTTTCTTTTCTTCTTGCTTTAAACAACTTATCCCTTCCCCTTTTTCTTCCAGTATTTACTTTAACATTCATAGTTTATACACTAAACTCAAAGGAAAAATAGAATTCAAAAAATTTAAGAGTACTTGATATTCAAACATTGTTTCCAACGATTACGTTAGCTTTATCATAAGTGTACAGAGAGACACAAAAGTGTTGTCCAATAAAGGGAGGAAACAAAACTTACTAGGAAAGGGAGCACTCAGTGCATCGCCATTTGGGAAACCAGTTCTTTGCATTTTTCTTTACAAGGAATCTTTGTTGCAGCTAACAAATTTTAAGCCTGCACATCTTTACCATAGGAATAACGATATCAGAATTATACGTGAATAAATGGCAGTAGCAATGTAGCTTAATTCTATTAGTTTTTATACGTGAAGCAAGTGGGGGGATTTCCAGAACATACAATGTTTCACAAAAAACCTCAAAACTACTGAAATAGTAAATTACAACTCTATGTTATTTACTTCAAAGTTCAATTCTAAAAATTCCTTTATACGTGTAATTAACACAAAATCGATTAATAAGTTTCACAGTTCTCTAATAATTCTGTATTTTCTTCTGTAAATTCAATTTTTTCGACTTTACACTACCGTTCTTTCTTTTAACCATTATTGCGACAACAACCAGTACTGCTATTGTATCAAGTTGTGCCTGCTGCATATAGTAGCATCACGATTACGTTGCAACTTCGTACATCGGAAATTCAACGTTAAAGACAGAAATAATTCCCGTCTACGAGCCTATCCTAGCACCGGTTACATAGTAATTTATAAGACGCTCCGAAATATTGTAATTACGCGTCACTACGGGCCACGTTTAGTTTGCACTCGTGCAACGATTAAAAGCGAGAACTTGGACGAGTGCAATATGCACTCTTCTCGAAGACCATTGATTGCAGTAATAGTCGTTGATGAAGCAGGAACAAAAGTGCATTTCCTTGTCCAACCGCTAGAATTACATAAGGTATTTTTACTATTTTCGATCGACTTGTACTTTATACTTCGCAGTCCGTCCAATTTTTGTATGTGAATTTTTTTAATACATATACAATAAAAAGTTAAGATTTGAATAATCCAGATTGAAAATAATGAACCACCTTGCACTGAATTTCACTAAAGGATGATTTCGACTTTTTATTAGAAATACCATTACACGAATTGAATAGCTCATTGTGATTAGCACTCAGACCGTTTTGCATCGTGCGAAAATAAACAAAATGATGTTCCGAATTGTGTAAAAATTTCATGGGGTTATGATGAAAAAGTATGATAAATGAATTAGAATATTATTGTATTTCATTTTACATGAAGAAATGAGCCGAGATGAAGTCATATTTAGAACTAGATAAAAGCGCTTAAGTTGAGAAGGTAGAAAGTTAAAGCAGTCTAAGTGTTCCACTGTTATTGTTCTTCTCCAGTACTACTTGAGTACCAAGAGACCCATCTCTTACTACTTCTTACGTGAAAGAATTCACTATGAAAAGTTCGGTAATGCGCAGCCTTGAAAGTTGCTGTGAATCTTCCAGAACATCATCAGGCGTGTACTGTTAATTCGGGAGTGCAAATCGCGAAGCATAATCGCTTCAAATGTTTATTAAAAAAAACATAATACATGAAAAAGTTAAAAATGCAAAGAATAATAAAAGAATAGCAAGAAAGAAACACCGAACGAGCATTCGATGATATAGGTATCCTTTGGTGTTAATCACATTCTCATAATCCACCAGACGTAAGCGTACAATCTTTCGTATAAACGACATGAAGAATTCTTCTGCTACTCCAAAAAAAAAGAAACAAAAGCTTTCAGATGAAGTGTATAATATTAAAAAAAGAAGTGTTCACGAAATAAAATCTATAATAAAAATGGTACCAAGTGGAACTCATGATGGTGGACTTGCTGGCCAATGTCGAGTGCCACCAGAACTGGCTGGTGAGCAGCCGAAGGAAAAGCGAAGCTATCCAAGGGCGTTTGAGCACGAGGTACAGTGGGAGTCAGTAGTAGAGGAGGTCGGCGAAAGCAGGCTGTACAAGCGAAGAAGAAGAAGATGAAGAAGAAAGATGAAGAGGGAAGGTCTGTGAGTTCGATGATGTTCGTACGTGTGCAGCAAACTTGGCTCTCGGGCTGTGTTGAGTGTCGGGTCGTAGACCACAGAGTCAGCTTCGAACGGCCAACCGGTCAGGCAAGTTTTTAACGAGCTGCGGCCTGCTTGCGAGAGGAAAGGTACGGGAAGAGGAACGTAGAGCTGAAGAAAGAGGGAACTTGGCAGAGAAGTAAGGAGGAGGAAGACCCTGAGCCTCACTGCCGAGCTGAGCTGAGCCATCTTCGCTTGGAAATGCACGCGCCGAGTGATACCGAGCCTTTGCCCCGGAGATGCAAAGGGTTAAGCGGTCCGAGGCTCTGTATTCTTTCGGCCCTTCTTTCATGGACATTTATACAACCTACACTCGATCAGCACTTCACTAAAATACTTTCCGCCTCTGCTTCTCAAAAAATTACAGAATAATACAGAATGCATTGTGAATGACTCTGACTTATTGATATTTGACACACTTTAGACTAGCGTAGCAAGTACATCATTTTGAAAAATATTATTTTTAAATTGTATAGTAAGGTCTTTTGTTTTATGAAGTAAGAACATTTTGATCAACATAAATTGTATTGATGTTGGTACATTACCTATGCTTAACTTGTACTCGTGTACGCTGAAGTCGCAGCAGCATCGTTCTCACACACAGACGCGGGTATCGGTAACTGTGAACCACTTTTTATGACACTTCGTGCATATTGATGCAACCATGAGCAAAAAAAGGTTCTCGGAAACATTCCGTTACTCGTTGGACTCGTCGTTGAGTGCAATGTTGCATTGTGGATTACGTGCTTAAAAAAAATGATGAGCGTCACTCTCCAATAATTCATAAAATTCAAAACAGAAGAGTTTGAGAAATCATAGTGAATCAAATGGACGAAATAAAATGGAAAAAAAAAATTGACCAAAATCAGAAGATAGAGGACGAAAGAGAATAGATGTTGAGAAATGGTAGTTCTCTGGAGACTTCGATAGAGAATTAAAAAGTTCAAAAGACGAAGGGTCTTTGGAGTAAACAAATTCAATTATTCCGGTGGGACATTAACGGGAACCATGTTCCAAGAATTAATCGTATGCAGGGACTCCCTTGTTATTATCATAGGAATCTGGAGTCTTTGTTTGGTAGGATCATGGGTCAGGTCGAAAAAGGGACGGCATAGGGTTCTGAAAGGAGTTTTAAAGGTAGAGGCAGAAGCACTGGTATGTCAAGAGAAAATCTCGAGTTCGTAAACGTGCAAGGTCGTGCAGCATCTTCATCCCTTAACCAGTCTAATAGTCTAGGGAACAAACGACCTTTCATCGCGAGCGGTACCTACCCATACTTCTTGTGTCCCTGTTAAGAGGGGACCATGAAGAGTGAAGAAGGACCAAAGGGAATGGAAGGGCCAGTTCTGTTTATTTGACAATGGGCTGACAGCTTCTATTTGCCCGTATCGACCGAAACAAATGTCCCCTGATCCTGCGATAATCGAGCAGCAAAGAGAGTACGAAAGAAAGGTCCCCTGTTTCCTGTGGCCCTGATGCACGGGATCAGGCCCAAGATTGTCTTTTCACCATTTTGTCTCTGCTCACCTGTCACCTTTATCTCATGACTATTTTCTTTTCTGCTTGGTCCTACTTATCATATTATTGCTAATCTTTTGGAATTCATGCACCGATGTCTTTTTTTAAGATCCTGCTGTGATAGATACTGATGGGATTATTACACGATTTTACTTTTTACTCACTCATCCTTCAATGTCTCGGACAGGATCTTTTTAGGCACGAAACATTTTGAGGTGTTAAACTGAACTAATTAAATTGAACTGCATGAGAAAAACTAAGTATCGGATGTGGATGAGGTAGTAACAAGTACAAATCGATGTTCGACACTTCCAATTTCAAAATGGCACATGACGAGTGCACAAGACGGAAAACCCGTTCGCCATTATATTTTTCTAAGTGGAAGCTAGAGTAAAGGAGCCTCTATCCTTTAGGGAGGAAAGACGAAATACATCTGCTTGTATGGTACCGCTCAGTTGATGATAATTACGAATATGGGGACTTTGGAAAGATCGAGGAGGGTGGAAAACGTTTCCTCGAGCGAGCGAAGAAGAGGGTAGTAATAAGAGGGTAGTGGAGCCCCGATAAATCCAGCGGCCCTCAGGATTTGTAAATTATACCCTGTCAATACTGCGACCCGGTAAATAAATGAGCTCGCCTCCACGCATGGCGTATTAATGCTATGAGTACGTTAGAGCTGATACAGGAATCTTTTCTATACGCTTTAGGTACCATAGACGCTTCGAATGCACGTAACGTATTAGAGACTAAGTTTGCATTACGAATTCAAGATTACAGATTAGATGTTCTAGATAGACATTTTTTCGTAATTATCGAATAACAAAAAAATGCATCTGTTAAAAGAAAGTCTGATTCACCAGATTAATTAGGCTGCTCTGAAGAAGTCTTTAAACACATGAACAAAATATACGTTATCTGCTAAAAATCATTTAGTGAAACCATATATTAGAATGAGGACATTTCGTATGGTTTCTGAAAGAGCTAGTCGATACGGCACTGTCCATTCATTTTCCAACGCCGTACTTGTTCTATTGCCTTGAAGTTGTTTCTGGGCCTTGCCCCTAACACGACTCCTTAATGATTAACGGATAATAATTGATGTTTTATTATAAGTCTGGAAACAGGCCTAGACTTCGTTAATATACGTGCCAGCCTCAGGGCTATCAGAACCATAGCGGCACACGGTTTTCGAGGTATTTTTTCTGGAAAATTACGGGGTTTCGAGCCATCGGACACGCCTGGGACACGGTTACGCACTCGTCCATTCCCCGCTTCCGGTAGTACCTCCCTTCCGTCATACGTCTTTTGTCGAGTCACAGGTTTATAGCCGTTAGTGCACGGCTCAATGAAAATGCACTCGGCTCTAACTTTGCCTTCAAGATATCCTACTTCAACCGGACAGCTCAATGGGTAAGTTTACTTAATCGATTAATAAATTGAATATAAAGGCGATAACGCTTCGATTAACTAAATCATTTTTTTTATGAATACTCTTTCTTAATAATTTAATATAGGAGTAAATAGACTTGATATGAAATATGGGTGATTATACCGTGTTCTCCTATTTATGGATTTTCCTACACAAAAAGAATGATAATTTAGAATATGCGCAATATCAAAACCTCAAATGCTGAACATCAGGATGGGTACAGATATATGGATTCACATTTTCAGGCATACACGCAAGTCTTTTTGACGATGGATACACTACTCTCACATGGTAGATTCAATTAGGCCTAAAATAAAAACATGTTAATATTTCTGGGTGCCAAAATGTGAAGTTATTTAAACACTTAATGTTGCACATTTTTAGTTAAATGTATTTAGAAACACTTTGGCTACAGTAGCTAATAGTTTTTAATTTAATGTTCACACCGAAGTCGAAGTTCGGAATAGAAGATCGACTTGAATAATTGGTCAGTGTTTACCACTAATATTATCATGGTTTAGTTACCACACAGCAACTGATACCGAACAGCGACATGAAGAGACAACCACATGTTACACATATTCACCGACACGTCATATTTGCGACTGATAAGATTATTTGTTTTCGCAGCATAAAACAGTCTGCTACGGTCTTTGGAGCAATACAGTTTGAAAACGTGAAAATGTAACGGGGAATTCTTCGTTTTCGTCGTTGAACGGTGTACGATTATTTTGAAAATAAAAATAATCTCAAATTTGCAATAACCCATACTTTATCATAAATGTAATAGTGGTCTATGGGAAAAGCTTGTCGGTGGGAAAGACAAGTGACAAATATCATTGCAGGAAATGGAAATGATTTCCAAAGAGATCGTATGAACGATGAAATATATAGGCAGCCAAAGTTTGATTGTTGCAAATTTGGGTAATAGTGCGAATTTCTGCGAACAAATAACATACGCTCTTAATACTTCTGTGTTTATACGAAAACTCAAAAAGCGCAAATACAGTGCCAAATGAAATATGTGAATATTACGAATGTTTCTAAAGACAACTGCAACGTTTGTAAAATTGGTCAATATCAACATTTTTTAACATTTTCTTATCCCAATCCCTTCTCTTCTTAAATTCATCATACTGTATTGCCAAGGACATCAGATATTCGTGGCGATATTGCAAAAACATTTTACGATAAGAATATCTTGCGTGTTTAAAATCGAGTCGTATGTGCAACAATCGATAGTGCCAACTATATAAAGTAGTGAATTAGTTCCATATTTTTAGGAACACAGTGATATTCATTCGTGATATTCGAATTGATATCGCGAACTCTGGATCTGGCTACTATAACGTTAGTTCCCTACTTCATTATTTTATATCATGTTCAAATAATTGGGAACGGGACTGCATAAATGTGGTGTAAAAATAGATTAATAACGTACTAAAAGAAAAAAATAAGATTTGTTATTTTTCGGAAGTAAAGTATTTTTTTGATCGAGTTTTTTGGATGTCGCAAAATGAGGTGTTCGAAATAACATGAAAAATTCCGCACGCCGATTTACAAAGTTGATTAATAAACGAGGCTGCGAGAAAGGGATACCTTATACAGAAAATCGTGAATAATTTTTTTGTGGTATCGCCATGGCCCCTACAGTATAAAAGTAACGAATGCGTAGTATATCTTATTCGAGATAATTTTGAAATTGGTCAGAAAGAAACCGGTTAGTATAGGTTGTGGATTGACTGTAGAATGTAATTAATGAATTAATTCTTACGAATCGATATAAAGTAAGCATCGCAGATTTATAATTTCATCAGTAGGTATTTTGTACCTTTAAATATTTCAAATAACCGAAACTAGTGTATTGAAAAAATTTGTAGCATATTATATATTTATCTACTAAATTCGATAAATTCAGTGAACAAACAAAGTACGAATATGACAAATAAAAATATACAATAAAAATATAACAACGATATAGTTTAATGTCAAAATATATCCTTTTCACATTTTCATTTGGACGAACTGAATATATTCGTGACACTAATCTCTGTATACACAAGAGTAACTGCCGTATTTATTAAGGCTGAGAATTGAAGTATATAAGATCGATATAAAATCATCAATAGAATTCAATTATCATTGATGTTCCCATGCAACTAAAAAAATAGTAAACAAAGTGCACATGCACTTTGCAAGAACATATCCATTTAGAGAAGAATAAAAAGATACTTTCCTGCAAATACAAAGAAAGCCTTTTTACAGGTACAGAAAGAGCGAAAGATCTCGCAATGGGCAGACAGTAGAAGTAGACGGAACGTGACACGTGTCTGCACGCATGGTACTCCTCTCACGCCATCACGCAACTACTTTCCACACGCGTACTCTTCGTGGTTTAAACGTTCCATATGCCAAGATGCAGAAAAAGATGGAATATCGTCAGACAGAATAAAGGAAACGTGACGAGGGAAACTAACAATTGGAGGAGGCAGTAAAAGGTAAGCTGAAAGAACGAAGCTTAAAAAACATTGGAAGAAAAAGTACGGAAAAGAAATTGAAGAAAAAGAAATGAAAAAAATAGAAGAAAGCGAAAAAGAAGAAGAAAATTGTGCGGTTTTCGTTTACGGAGTCACAGCAAGTTCGCGAGGTCGTTAATTTTCGGAGCACCAGTGCGCTGGCTATAGGTGCCAAGTCAGTTGGCGCGGCGGCGGCGTCCCTAGCTCCGAGCTGGAGTTATCGTAATCGTTAACGAGGCTCCTGTCAGCGCCGTAAGATACCCGGGGGTCCCTCACCATTAACCTTCCACTAACAAAGGTATTGCCACATCTTCACCGTTCTTGGCATCAGTCTACCCGCAATTCTTTCGACTTATTTATATGCATAACTCACAAAAAGTGTTATCCAAATTTCACGGTCAATTTCTATATGAATGAACATCCAGCTATCTTTAGCCGCCGTAATCTTGGAATATAGATTTTTCCATCTTTCATCGAAAATCAATTGATTTCCACACTTTTTACGAATATTCTGAATGAAAAAGTTGACAGACTTCAAAATACATTTTTCTTTGTTAGTAATATAATTTGAATTATCTATCGCGAATATACTATAAAATTACCATTCATTAAATTTTTATTTCAATAATTCCAACGGTCACGTTTCAAACTAATATAACGATTAAATTTCAATAATAATAATAGTAAAGTCCAACAGTATAGTTCATCTGAATAAACATAATCAAATAAATAACATACTGAAAATTAATATACAAGAAAGTATCTAATATATTGCAGACGTGTCTGGCATAGAAAATAAAATTCGCATAATCAAGTTTGACCTAACATAAGTATATAGTATACAATTATTATTGTCTCAGTTTAAACGTAATGCACTCTGCCACGAAAGGAACTTTAATCGAAAGACCCATAAGTTCCTTCTACCGCGTTCTGCAACAGGTGATTAAAGAGTATAAGCTGTACCCGGTGTACCAGAAGAATGAAAGGGAAAGACCATACAGCAGATTAGAACGTATTAATGGCGGGGATAGGACTGCTATTCGTAAAGCGCAGTAAGAAAAAGGGTTACGGCTCACGAAGTAGGAATAGTCAGTCTACCACGAACCGTCTTATAAAGGCCAGCCAGGATAGAAAATACATGATGCATGGAAGCAGGAGTGAGCTAGGTATTCGTCGTGATCGCTGACGCGGCATGGGATCCTCTCTAAAACAATAACCAACACATACATGCATCCACAGCAGGAAAAGAAAAGAAAGAGAAAAATAGGGGGGGGGGGGGCATAGAGAAAGAAGCAGATAGAGATAATAGTAGGTACTCCGAAGACCTCTACAAAGGAAAGTTAGCACTATTCGAGTACAAGCACATTTTTCTCCGTAACCCATCAACATTTTTATCTTTATGTTTCCTATAATTTCCCTGTGCATTAATCTACCTATAGTCATCTATCTAATAGTATTGTCTCTCTATCTGGATCAATTTGAGATACTCGCCATATTCTATGTTGGCCAATACTTGAGTGCACCAGGATTCCACATGACACAAGTAGGACTAGCATGATGTTTAAATACGTTGGCATTAACCAGAAGTTTTCGCTTCGGATAGTGCAACAGATTCGTTTGGAGAGAAAAATTTTAACCTACGTGGAATCAAAAAGGATGCGTTAAAGGAGGGCTAGGAAGGGCATTGGATAGTTTGGATAAATTTATGGTGGTCGAGGCGGGTTAACTGTGTAGAGACCTATCAATCTTGTGGTCAACGATCATTCTGTGGCACAGATGTTATCCGGACAAGAAAGCCACCTGTAGAATAGCACGTGTTCGTTCCACTGCCATTATTATAACGAGACTTCGTATCTTTCCATTTTACGAAAATAATAATGATGACTTTTTTTAGTCGCCATATGGTATCGATCGCCACAAATGAACGAACCGGAATCACATGATATTCAGCAATAATTATTATGCACCTGACAGTCACTGGACAAGAAAATTTAAAAAATATCAAAAAAATTAAATACGTACATTATTTAAAAATTATGCACAGAGCACCTACCTGCCAAGAAATTGGCAGAAAACAAATGTGTGTCATTGAACTCTCGCATAAATGAGTTGGGTACGTTTACGAGCCGCAAGGGGCAGTTCGGTTTATTGATAATTGAAAGCATAAAAGCTGACTAACTGGCAGGGCTGGTTAGCTCATAGCCTTTTTTAATCACACTCTTATTAAGCGCAGCATTGCACCGCAAGTGGCAATAAAGGAACGATCGTAAATCAGAATGCGAAAATGATTTTACTTGGCTCTTGTTAGGAGGGCTTTGATGCACTATTGCATTCGCATATCCTGTTAAGAATATCTTCGACGTTATTGGAGCAAAATCGCTTCAATAGTTCGCGTTCTAGCTTAGAAAGTATAACAGTCGATCGTTGTCCTGAAACAAGAAAGTGTGGGACTGCCTTTTGTTCTACGGGTAAAGCCAGCAACGAGAGGTCGATGGTCTCATGGTTTCCGCGTTGCTTTCTACCATGGAATTGTTGAGCAAACTGAAGACATCGAAGTATTCGTGAAGGTTACAACGCAAAGAAAGTGAGACAAAGTTCATAGGTACATAAACGGTTGAGGCAAAATCTTCAAAATGACTTAACGGCCAATAACGCAACGACTTACAGTTATTCTAATCGCGTTTCTATAGTGTGAATTATTAGTTTCCACTAGTTCAGAGGCCCCGTAGCGCTAGCAACATTATTACAATAACAACCAGGACCTGCCGTGGCCAAGCGCGTTAAACTGCATAATTAGCCGGTGCTTTCCCGCAGGTCCACAGAGCCATGGGGTCCCATGGCATATTCAGGGATCGGCACCTACTGGCTATCGGACCCCCTGCTCTTGGCAGGGGGTAGCCCGGACTCTATAGGGAACCACTTAACGGAGCCCCGCTTCGCGCCATAACGTTAATACAATATGCCCGATCGTTTTACACCCCGAGTGAGAATGCTTATTAGATTCGTAAACGACTAGAGGATTGAGCTTCAAGATGAAGATGAGGTTCAACCCTCGTGGAAGCCACTGCAATATATTACCATATCAATATGGACCAAGCATGAGAATCCATCTTTCATGGTATCAAATAAATTATACTCCTTTGCAGAACAACTATAGATGTTATTTTTACCTAACAGGTAAACTACTTGAATTGATCATTTTCGTAATTAGTATAAATTTCAAATAAAAATTTATTGCCCACCTTACAATAGTACTGAAAATCATCACAGATAGTCACACACGTAATAGGAAAATGGAGATAGTCAAGGTGTCGATAGCGGGGAAAGTGAAAACGAGCCCGGCGCGGAGAACTGGAGCCCTTATTTCTGTAGGTTAGAACTATAATGATACCTTATTAGCGAGAATATATCCTAAATGTAATATTCCGTCTCTTGTTCGAGGGTGGAAGTTAAAGTGTAGTCGTAGGAGTCGCGTAAAAAAGGCAACTGAGGCCTTGTTCGTATTCCCCGGGTTCATCGCTATGTATAAGGTAGAGCAAGTAGAGAATCAAGCAGTGGAGATCTGTATGTATGCAGAGCGTAGAGTCGGATGAGCCACTGTAAGGGCCCAGAGAGTGTACCTGTCTTGTTTTTATAGGCGTGCTGGAACGTCGGGCCCCGAAGGTGTTCAGGAGTGGGGTCCAGGGCAAGTAAGCAGCACAGTGGGGCCGGTAGAAGAGGAGAGATTCAGTAGAGCTCACACTATGGTACGGAGTGAGGTGAAGGGACGTGAATCACGGGAGCGTGGAAGGTCGCGCGGTGAGGAAAGGGAATTATTCTAGTAGCGGGCCCAGGCTTAGGCCCAACGGCCCACCGGCCTACCGGATCAGTCCTCGGAGAACCGTGCCAGCTAGCGGAGCCGGAAAATCTTTTTGTAACCGACGCGCGCGCGCGTTCGTGTTCGCGTTTTTAAAAGTGTGAATTTGAAGAGTCCCAATTCGAGCTAATTTACAGTGTACCTGCGTGTAGGATTTAGGCCCAACAAGAGCGGGCCTCGTGAGAGGATTACCATTTGGATTATAGAACAACGTGGGAGACTGGCATATCCCTTTCCGTGATAATAACGGATGAAGTGGAAGTGTGTGAAGGCCTGAATAAGGTCCCAGTGATGAGTGATGTGAGATAACGATTATTAAGGGCCTTAGGACCCCCTTAATTTCCTATCCTCCTTGATATATCTATATTTAGATACTTGGCTGTTTAATAATAAATTACTTGTGATCAGTGCAAAACAGTGACGATACGTGCATGGGACTATAAAGTGTGCAAAGATGCAGGGCAGTCCTGCCTTCTTCGCCATATTGCTCGGAACGATATTCGGGGTCCTCGGGGCCTCTCTAAGTAAGGCCCTTCGATACAAAGCACCGGACGAGTGTAAGTGGGTATCGACTGGTGACGCGGAGGACGACGTATCTCTAGTCTGTCGACTCAGGACGATCAACAGCGAGCTGGAGAACACGAATTTCAGCGTTATCCAACCTCAACACACAGTTCGATTACGATTGGAATGCAGCGACGCACTCTTCTATCAGAGTTCTCTGAGTGCCGGAAGCTTTCGGCCTCTCGTCGAATTACGCGAACTCATTATAGAGTACTGTAAAATCGGCAATCTGTCCGACGATGCTTTCAAGGGTCTTAAGGAACTTCGAAACCTCACCGTGCGCACGCACAACACCGATTGGTCCGCCATGGCACTCGACGTATCCTCGAGAGCCTTCACCGAGGAACTCTCACAACTCGAGAGACTCGATCTCGGGGAGAACAATATGTGGACACTTCCGGAGGGTGTATTATGTCCCTTGACAAATCTTGAAGTACTTAATCTAACGAGAAATCGTCTGAGGGAGGTGAACAGCTTCAGATTTAATGCCGAAGCAAGATGTGCCGCTGGACTTCGCGAACTTGACCTCAGTAATAATAGTGTCGAGTCACTGCCTACGGCTGGATTTTCTGGCCTGACCAGATTACACACTCTAGACATTCGTAGCAACGCCATTACCTTCTTGGCCGACAGAGCATTCGAGGCTCTTAGTTCCCTTGCCGTGTTACGCTTATCCGATAACCGTTTGGCTAGTCTACCACCTGAACTTTTCAGCGACTCCAGAAGCATACAGGAGATTCATCTCAGGAATAATAGTTTGAACGTTTTGCCTCCAGGTCTGTTCAGTGAACTATCGCAGTTGCTTGTACTGGACTTGTCTAAAAATGAATTGACTGCCGAATGGGTGAATGCTGCTACGTTCACCGGTTTGGTACGCCTGGTCGTTTTAGATCTGTCCAGCAATCGAATTGGCAGATTGGAGCCAGCTGTCTTCAGGGATCTTTACAGTCTACAAATTTTGCGTCTACAAGGAAATCTTCTTGATAATCTACCTGAGAACACATTCTCAGCACTTTATAATCTTCATACCCTTGTGCTCAGCGATAATCGATTGACTGTCATCGATGCGGCTACCTTGAGTGGACTCTACGTACTGAGTTTACTCTCCCTAGACAATAACCGACTGAATAGCCTCCATCCCAGTTCGCTGAAGAACGCCTCATCTCTTCAGGATCTTCATTTGAATGGAAATCGACTTACTTCAATACCGGAAGCCCTGAAGGCTACTCCACTACTGCGTACATTAGATCTCGGGGAGAATCTTATCACAGAAATCCCACATGGGACGTTTGATCATGTACCTCAAATGTACGGATTACGATTAACAGAGAATCATATTGGTAATCTGACTAAGGGTATCTTTGACAAGATCGTTGATCTGAAGATACTGAATCTTTCGAGGAACCGGATACAATATATAGAGCCATTCACCTTCGATTCCAACATAAATCTCCAAGCTATTCGATTAGATGGTAATCAATTGACAGACATCACCGGATTATTCAGTAGTCTGCCAAATCTAGTCTGGTTGAATGTCAGTGATAACAAACTGAAATGGTTCGATTACGCAATGATACCGACTGGACTTCAATGGCTGGATATACACTCGAACCAGATCAGTGAACTTGGTAATTATTTTGAAATCGAGTCGCAGCTTCAACTTGGTACGTTCGATGCGAGTGACAATAAACTCACGGAAATAACCGGAAGTGCTATACCCATGAGTGTTGAACTGTTATATTTAAATGACAATTTAATATCGAAAGTACAGAGCTATGCGTTCTTCAAGAAACCAAATTTAACCCATGTCGATTTGAAGGGAAACCGTATTCGAAATCTTGAGCCGTACTCCTTGAGGATCAGTGCAGTGCCACCACATAAACCACTTCCGGAGTTTTATATCGGCGAAAATCAATATCTCTGCGACTGCACCATGGAATGGCTGCAAAGTGTCAATAGGCGTTCTCAAAATAGAATACAGCCAAAAGTAATGGACTTGGAAAGTATTTACTGCAAATTACTCTACGATCGAGAACGTGTCTTCATACCATTGGTAGAAGCTTCGCATTCTCAATTTCTCTGCAAGTACGAGGCACACTGTTTTGCCTTATGTCACTGTTGTGATTTCGATGCGTGTGATTGTGAAATGACGTGTCCCTCAAATTGTACCTGCTACCATGATCAATCATGGTCTGCGAATGTCGTGGATTGCTCCACCGGTGGACACATTGGCAAATTACCCGAACAAATTCCAATGGACGCTACCAAATTATACCTGGATGGGAATGACCTAAAATCTGTTTCTAGTCATGCTTTCATTGGACGTAAAAGACTCAAAATGTTATTTTTGAATGCTTCCAACATAGAGACCGTGCAAAATCGTTCATTCAACGGTCTACGTGACTTGGAAGATCTTCACCTTCAAGACAATAGAATTCGCGAGCTGCGCGGCCACGAATTCGAAGGACTCGATGCACTGAAGACTCTTTATCTGCAGCGCAACAAAATCAGCGCCATTGCGAATAACACCTTCACACCACTCAGATCACTGGAAGTACTGCGGCTGGATTCGAATCATCTCTCGATAGTATCAGTGTGGTTATTACCGCGCGGAATAGACGTGACCTTGTCTGATAATCCTTGGTCCTGCGAGTGTGACTATTTACAGATTTATCGCGAGTGGGTGCTCAGTGGTGTAACCAAAATAACCGACATCACCGAACTCCGATGTGTCTTTAACATAACCGAGTTCGAGGCATACGGAGATGAAGTGTTCAACGACGACGAGTTTGGTTTCTCCATTACAGCCGATAGTACGACCAGTAACAATACAGCTTGCCGTGGCTTGGCCAGTATCGAGAACAGTATCCATGGAAACCTAACCAAAACCATAATCGAACGTCAAGCATTGCAGGATTACCTACCACTTCTGGTAGCCACGTTAGCCGCATTTCTAATCGCAATGCTGCTGTGCATGTTAGCCTTCATATTCCGCCAAGAACTTCGTGTTTGGTTCCACTCGCGATTTGGTGTTCGAATTTTCTACAGAAACACGGAAGCCGATCGTGACGATCGCGATAAACTTTTCGACGCTTTTGTCAGTTATAGCTCGAAGGACGAAGCATTTGTGGCCGAGGAATTAGCACCCGCCCTGGAAATGGGAAATCCATCTTACAAACTGTGTCTACACTATCGTGATTTTCCAGTGGGAAGTTTTATAGCCGACACTATCGTCCAAGCCGTGGAATCGTCCCGTAGGACGATAATGGTACTTTCGGAGAATTTCATTAAGTCCGAATGGTGCAGATTTGAATTTAAGTCGGCGCATCATCAAGTTCTTAGGGATCGTAGACGTCGGTTGATCCTGGTGCTGGTAGGCGATGTGCCACAAAGAGACTTAGATCCAGATATTAGACTTTATCTGAAGACAAATACGTATCTACAGTGGGGCGATAAGTTGTTTTGGGAAAAATTACGATTCGCATTGCCAGACGTTCCGAATAATCAACGTGCTACGCAGAGGAGACAGCCACCGCCAGTCCGACGGCAGCACAACAACAGGACGTCAAATGGACCACGTACGGTTGCTGTTCACATATAAAAAGTGATATACATAGCCTGTTAAGTGAGAAGCTAACGTGTAGTACGATGGAATATGGTGAAAGTGTGAATTTCCTCTTGTGGATCAAAAAAAAAATAAGTGAAGGCTGATTAAAGGAATCAAAACGATTCTCTTGTTAACCGTGCAATAGGCGAACCAGTGTATATAGACAAGAGTGATACTCGTAAATACTCATGGATCATTGATAAACGATATATATATATAAACAATAAAATGTTAAAAAATTAGAAAATCGTGCGTGGCACGTTAACAGGTACATGTAAATATATTTGAGTAGATACTTAGAGCGAATAACTGAAAACTGTAATCCTTTGAACATTTTTCTCATACGCTGACGAAAAAAGATTGAAAAAGGATATTTCGAATTTTTCTGTACATTTGCGAGCGAGGAAAAGATAGTTTCTCAAGTAGATAGACTAAATCGTTGTAAATAATTTGTACACTGAGATTTCATGTTGGTCGGCATCGCATTCGCTACCCGCAAGAAATCGATCGCTTATTATATATTTTTTTCTTAATTTCCGTTCTCTTGAAATCACTCTTTCTCGAGAACCTATCGAGTTTTAAATCCTCACGATCATGCATGATTAGACACCCATGAACCTTTTTTATTCAGTCTATTTTTTTACTCGAATCGGCTGAATGCAACGGACTGATTAACTGGTTAATCTTTTTTTTATAGTTATTTGGATCAAAATGAATAATTGTTGTTTTTCTTCATTTTTTTATTTTTAAAGGATATATACCTTTCTTTTTAACTATACTGGAAAGTCGATTGTATGCATGTTCGTGAATGAGATTTATGGTTCAAAGTGCTCGATCAGGATAATTTATTGAGGACAAGTCAAAATTGAAAACCTGCCACAAGAACTGCCTTGTACGCAGCTTCCGGTGAGTCTATGTACTCACAGTGATATCATTTCCTTAATACTTTGACAAGCGCTATATCGTACTGTATTTATTCAGAAGCGATCCCAAAAACGCTAAAAGAATTGCTCATATTTTTGAGGGCGTTCAAACCACGAAGGATAAATCCAATCTTGTCTATTGTCTCTATACTTTCCCTTATTTTTGTAAAGTAGCGCATTAATATTTTATTTATTTCGCACGAAACGTTCAAAGACTTTATACGAGATTAGTACCGAATGATTTTTATTCAAACATTTTTTCTGCTATTCTTACCAATTTTTTATGCCTGTCGCGTTGGAACTTATATTCACGATCGAATCCATGACGATTGCACTCTTTATATCTTTTCATTAAAAATTGTACAAAACGTATAAAACATCGTTCTGAAATTATCGCTACATTTCGAATAAAGTCTTTACTCGAATTTAATAGTCCTTTTCATCTTGTTGGATTTTTTTAAAAAGTTTCGTATGAAATTTATTTTTACTTTCATATGAATGTTGCAAAATTTTAAGAATAGGACTGTCAAATTCGAATATGAAAAAGTAAAGGACGCTCATATGAATCGCTGATCAACGGTGGCGTGCGTGTCGCATTTCCGCGAAATTTCACGTAACGCAACGCGCATCGCTGTTCCGTATTATGTATGTAGGTATACGTATTTAAAGAAAATTACTTTTGCGTATTTTTCCGGCGATCAGGGAGAGCTCTAATTATAATGGAAAGAAAGCCCGATTATGACTGATGAATAAAATTCTGTTTCTATGTTCTTAAACAATGCATCATCATTTCTCACCTATGCCACACGATCGCGTAATCGACAAAAAACATCAAACCGATAACATTATTCAGAAATTATCAGTTTTCATATATAAACATCGTAAATTTCGAGACTTTGTAAATTTCATAGGAATCACTTAGCATAACCGGTACACGAATTAAAAAAGATACGTCAGTGCAAATGAAAGGTAATAAAATCTGTTGACAAGGGCAGAAATTCATTCGCATAAACGTACAATACAGGGGAAGCGCGCAAATTCCTTCTTAAATACTATCACGTCAATTAACCGGATAACCTCAGGACCATAAACCAAGATTTAAGCAACAATTTGTATTTTTTCCACCCACCTTCCCTCTTACTTAAAAGTACCAACAAAATTATTCGCAAAAAATAACTATTAGAAGATATTAAAAATTATGTGGCAAGCAGTACGTTCCTGAATAATTTAAAACTGCCTGATATTATCTTTCCATACGAGTTTTACTGTGTGACTGTGCTAGCCCGAGTGAAGTTTTAACAGAATAAAATACAATTCAGATGGATAACATACTGTTCACGGAATAGTTTCTAGTTTCAATCGATATTTGGTTCATTTCATGGGCGTATGGTGTATACGTTAGGGTACTAGTGACATTGGTCATACACTGTAATGCGTATGAATACATGGCTAGGAAATAAATAAGCGACAGGTTCTACCGTGTATGATAACAGGTAATAGAAAGAAGTTAAAGAAATCGTGATCCAGAGAGAAGGGCAAAAGAGGAAGATAGGGAGACAGAAAAAGAAGGAGAGGGAGTGACTAGAAGGTTAGAGAAAATTAAAAAAGAAAAGGAAAACATTGGATAAATAAGAAGTACAAGGTAAGTGGCATCCTGTGACTATGCCACCTTGTTCCTATGCTATACTCTTATACAGCTATTGTGTAGCTTTTATGGAGAAATGCAACCAACCGGAACAATTTCTCTCATATATCCCGGCTTAAGGTCGCTCCTCCTCTCCTCCAAATAATTCGATCAAGAGTACCAAACTCATGTAACGATTTTTATGTGGGCAGAATAACCAGATCGTAGAGAATTGATTCGAATCGATATTTTACATTTCTTTTAATAAAATCGTGGTATACATTGTCTTCAGAGAAGTGATTTTCTCATTGAATTAGCAACAGCGATAATAGATATTCGCTGTAAGATCCTATTTTTATAGGGCAAGTTTCCTTAAAGGACAAGACATTTTCCAGGAAAAATAAATTGTATGGGAAAACGAAATTGTCCATGACAGTGACACTTGCTACACTAAATGTATCAGTTCTATTCACGCGTACAATAGAATTTGTGACTTGTATTCAGTTGCAGATGCAGTTAGTTTTTTTTGTACTTTTTTATACAGTTCTTAAACCTTATTTCTTAGTAAGGTACGTTTACAACGTGAACTGTTATTTTTCTCAAGAGCAAATCTTGTAGTTATGAATCTTGATCGTGATGTCTCTGCATCTGTACCAGTTATTGTACCGGGAATACACTTTATAATTATTGTTATGTTTTTTAAAGGGAGATGCAACCCTTATTCCATACCGACTGTAACGCCCTTTTGTCGAACTCTGCTACCTAGCAACACAATACTGGTAGGAGTCCTGGTAATGTTTTCTCCGGTTGTGCTGCTGGTGGACGTTTACGAGTCGCAAGATTTACGCACGCGGAATCCAACTATTCGTTAATGATCTAATAATTCGAATTAAGCGTGTGGCTAAACTCGTTAAGGAATTTACATACAGTGACGTAATACGGCAATAGGACTCGTTGCTAATTTTTTGTATTGCTATATCCACATTCCTGAGAAATTTAATATGCGTCTGTGAGACATACCTGTCTCCATTTTGAAGGGGCATTGCAGTAACATCGAAAGACAACCATTTCTGATAATCATACGGAACGTACGGAACGAGTAACATAAATATTATAGGCCTTAAATTACCATTAGAATTTCTGCGCCAATTACACGGTATATTTTTCAACACATAACATTCTTATGGTACTCGTTATATGCGTGGATTCTCCATAGTTCAGACATTTATGAACTGTTAGTTGGATTTGTCTATTTTAAGGATTATTTTATGTGGGACTAGCACAATGTTATGGGATCACAATTATCGTTGGGTTTATGTATGTGCCATTCGTATTGAGTAGGTGGAAAAATCCAAATAAAAAAAAATTTTCAAGAGATAAGAAATTGGAATGTATCGCTGAATAGAGAATTTCAACGCATTTCAATACAAAGTAATATAGTTTTCGTGCACTGCCGCCAACCGGGCAATTTGCAGGCTGGCACGAAGTGTTAACTCGCTAGGCAAATTAATTAGCATGCTGCACTTATGAGGCAAGGATCGACCGATGCAGCCCTCCGATACTGCGTCCCAAGTGCCGTCCGCCGTGGTAGTAATTAGTTCGTGCTACCTGTACAATTCGCTACCGTTTCTTCCACTTCACGAAGTGGCCCACAAACTACCCACGCGTATCGAGCTAAAGAAGAATTCTCCTCAAGAAAACGCTCCTTTTTTTGTTCCACCATGAATCTTATCTATGAACAATTATATGAAAAGCAAATGAAGGAAGCATTCAGCTTGGCATTACTACGTGCTTGTTAATTTATGATGTTTTAGTTATTTTTAGATAACGCCAAGTTTCTCAATAAATCTAAAATAGACGAAATGGATGATGATAATTTTGAAAAATTGTAACCAAGCTGTTGAATTGTTAACTGAATTGATTTTGTCAAGTGAATTCTTAGTTGAACAGTCGTAAGTGTGATAAAATTATATTTTCTACTCTGTTGTATGAAAAATGGTAACCTTGAAGGTAACCCCAAGTACAGATCTGACTAGAAAATACTAGTTACTGACCAGTGCCTGGTCAGGAAAATCTTAATTTTCCTCTCTAGAATATACTTGACAGGTTCTGGCTAGTGATTAAGAAGTTAGAAATGCTGAGTAGGAATCTCATAGGTAGGTACTCTCATCTGGTTCTGGGCGAGCATTAATTAGCACAACTATTCATATTTGTATGCCGAAACTTGATCGATCTGTTATTCTCACATTACATTTTAAAGGTTTAACAGAGTTTTGTTCACATTCCGAATAATACAGAGGACCACTAGTTAATTGATAGAAGCTGTACAGATTAAGATATTGAAGCACAAAATCTAATTTTAATATAATACATTATTATAATAAATACAATCATTGTATGAAAAGGCTTCCGTTCTGTTATTTTATGTGTATCCACATATACATGGATTGATGACGTTACACACATAAAAACGTTAGTAAAGTAAATATAATTCCTTCTAATATTGACTTTACAATAGGAGTCAGACGTTTGGCATTCTTAAAGAAAAATATTTTGACTACAAGATTTAGACATTCTATGAGCAGTACAAAATTATGACGTTTATTGGATTATCTTTTTGAAAAAATTCGACAAAAGTTAGTATTTTCGTACATACAAGTATTGATAATTATAATTATATAAATATAAAATTGCGGTGGTGGCTCAGTGGGTATAGTGTCACACTCCTCACTTTCAGCAACCCGATAATCGCAAGTTCGAATCCCCCGCCCAGCACTAAATATAAATGGGTCCATCGACCTCCAGTAACAGGGGAGCCCATTTCTTTTACACTTTTTTAATTCTACAATTATTCCAATATGTCAATTTTATGTTTGATTATTTGTTCTGGGATGTTTGGTGAGGTGTTTTTTCTTTTCTTTTCGAATCCTATCATGGAAAAACTGAGCAGTTTATAGGTAGTTACTACCTAAGCGGTTCTATATATTTTTACATACCTCACAAGACCCTTGCCAATTTTCTCGTCAAAAACTAGTCAGAAACTGGCCAGAATGCTAATTTCTAGTCCGTTTTTCTATATGGGACGTTGAAGAGGGGAAGCAGTCGGTTGTTGTTATATTTTTTAAGCTGATACTAATTTATTATAGAGTTAAATGATTTTCGAATGTGCAGATCATTTCTCATGTAACAGAGTAGAAAATGTAATTTTCTATTTAAATAATATTTTTAATACTTATAATGTAGCTCACAGCTTTTTGCATGTTTACCGAACACTTGTATTTTTCTAAAAATACAAACGATTAAATGACAAATGATTATACCGATGACAAACACTTTCGGTGTAAACGAAGACTTCATTCAATGCAGGGAGTGACTAAGATATTAAAAAAATGCATTCATTATTGTCTCACTTACGAAAGAACTTAAATTCAATAAGGGATCTAAGTACTTACCTTTATTATAATTATTAGATGAATAAAATAAAATTAATAATTAAAATATTAAAAATTTATTAACATTTCGTAGTAATTCATTATTACACCAAAAAAAATTATTATTTTCGTAAATATTATTATCATAATTACAATAAAGAATATTAAATAATACTCATTAAACGTATACGATTATTAGTAGTTGTTGTAATTATTATTATTATATATATAATATATATTTGCTGTAGCAATAGTAGAATTTAATAAAAATCCAATTTCAATCACGGACGGATTTCTATTGTTGTTGCGTGTAATTGGTATCATTTAATATTCTTTAGTGTAATTATGATAATAACAATTTTAATAGTTATAGTTATGAATAACTACTGAATGTTAATAAATTTTAATATACTCTAATAGATAATTGTAATTCAATAATCTAATGTTTATAATAAGGGTAAATCCTTGGTACCCTCACACAATTTCAATACTTTCGTATACGGAACAATATCAACTTATTTCTTGAATATCACAGACTTCCCTCTGCCCCCTGTATTTTGTAAAATTTTTGCTTACATCAAATGTATTTATGCTCAGAGTTTTACAACATTTTATTAATTTTTATCCTGCAGTCCGTTACGAAAATAGTTAGGAACGACAGAAGTAATTTCTATTTACGCTTCGAGTAATAATACAGATAATATACAAATACAAAGATAAATGTGTAAAGCCGATCATCCGGCTTTAATGAATGATAGCGAAAAGTATTTAGGTTTCCGAAATTAATACAAGGAAACAGCTGTTGATAGCGAGGAGAAACATGAAGAAATCAAGAAACACAGTGAGGAACGCGTAAACATTAGGAATTACAACAAGAAACATTATGTTGCGACACTCGATGAAGTTCCTTGACTTTAAATAAAAGTTATATTCTGATATAGAAGAAAGTGAAGATCTTTTTATAATCCCAAGTAAATACACAGTTTTTTAAATAATATGTGTGACTACAAAACAGAATCCTTGAAATTGTATGTCAAGTTGTGAGGAAAAGTGAAGCGTCAACTGCCATTCGTGCCATCTACTGACTTTTCGAGGAAAAGAACAGTACGAATACGACAAAGACGACGACGAAGCTGAAAAGCTTAAACGGATAAATTGAATGACTTATAACTTTCGACTGTGTGGATCGATTTAAATAGCTTTTAGCTTATTCGATTCGTAGGAGTCGCGTTATGGTAAGTATTTCCTATAAAAGTTTGTCATATATCGAATAATTTCGACAAATATCGACATTTGATGCACTTCTCAAAAGTGAAATTTCCTCCGACTATACGTGACTATAACCGAGCCTCTTGCACTTAAAGCAAAACTCGACCAAGTGTCTTGATTACTGTATTATAGTACATGAATATAGTATATACTACAATTACGGTACTGAAACACTTGAAAATTACCATTGCGTATATATAGGATAACCATAACAGGCGAATAAGAATGACAGACAGTTAGTAGTTAATATATTTTTTAACTGCGCAGTGTTTCAATAAAATGCATTCCAATAGAATAGAATACCAGAAACAATTATCAGGAGGTAGTAAGCAAAAAAGTTCTAATTTGTTTTCTAACAATATTTTGACCGTTTCTAAATGCTTTGAAAGACTAATGTAATATAAGTGTGAAATCTCCATACAAAAAATTTAATAAAATCCATTACTGCGTGTTAACTAAGTTGAAAAAAAGTATACATTTCGAATTATTAATGTTTAAGTATATCAAGTAAACACCTGCAAAGTATATCAACTCCATTTTATGACTTCTGGATGATAACCTCGTGCACCGCGAGGAATAGCATACTGCCGGCAAAGAAACTTATTTATTTGAAAGTTATTTCATTCACAGAAATAAAACTTGTGTTAATATTAATAAAGAAATATTCAGAACGATCAAGTATTATTATGATAATATACCCTATTGATAATAATCCTGCATTAAATTATGAATAATGCAGATCAGAGTTCGAAATTTATAAAAATTTGACAGTAAAATTCACATGCAGCTCTATTCAATTCTATACATGGAGTTTACTTGTAGCATTTCCACACTTGAACATGTAGGCATACGCAGCAAATGGTATTGTAGCTTGGCAATTTTCGCAAGTAGTGGCAGGAAGAGAACAGAACGCTCACGGGCAGACGATAGCAAGTCCGCACGCTACTTTACCAGCGCAGGAATAACTCTCGACTGGCTTATGATCGTTAAGCAATAACCTCACAACCTTCCTGACATGTTGGCCGCTCTATCGGTCCGTTTATGCGCGACGTTCGCTGCCTCAAAACCTGCCGCACGTACGACCATTAAATGGGGATGCTTTAAGGTGTCGGCGTTACTCAGCTCTACGAAATTTTCTGGAAGTAATAAACAAATTTTCTCGCCACGATTCGCAACAAAAAATATATCACGAACCAGTATAACTTGGTACGCAGCTGCGAATCCGCTTACCTTCAACCAGCTGCTGTGTTGAACGGCTCGGATACAGCTGTGATATACAAAATTGCTGAATTGTATATTAAATAATTTATAGGTTTTCAAAAAAATATACATTTGTTTAGATAGTTTTTTTTTGAGGGACAAAAGCAAATCACTAAGTAGAAAAATAAAATCAATGTGATATATTAGGAAGCTTAGAGTCGTACTTTCCTAGTGTTATTAATTAATATCATTACTTAATATAGTCGGTCCACGAGTTCGATGTGGTTTTTTGACAGTTCGTAAACAGTGCAATCCTTAGCGAATGTGGCTTTCTATAAAATTGCGGAAATATATACTAAAAATATAGTTCAGTGCAAAACCATGCATAAGCATACTTTGTAACAAAAATATTTTGCAGAGCCACGTGTGGCTTGCTAGAAACTTCACTGTTTTCGAACTGTCTGAACTCGTGGACCGACTATAGCTCTTCCCAAATATGTATATTTCCCATTAGGTTTTAACATCTTTGATATTTTGTAAACGTTGAATGTAAATTTATTGTACACAGTAATATGATGGATCTGGAACTTCCACTTTGATTTCACATGTGTTTTGACATAAAAATTTTGTTACAAAGTATGACACATATGATTATGGACTGTAGTGTATGTCAAGAAAGAAATAAAAATAAAGATACACACGATACATACAAAGTGTATCACAACTACCGATTATATCCATTTCCCGAGAGATACAAAACACCGAAAACTAAAAAGAAAGGAATAACGCACATTCAGTAAACTATTCACCAGCAACGCCATCGTTTCTTCTATATCTCTTACCGACCGGTCCACGGAGTATAATTTAAAAGATCATGCCGCAGGCTGTTTAGTAAGTCCGCAAGGAGTATCGCATGCAGCAAGGACTTATCGAGTCAAGGCAAGCGCACAGTCTTCTCCTCGTAAGGAACTACAGGGAGTTTCCATCTCGATTTCTTCTTCTCTCCCTATCCATCCATCCATTCTAAACTTCTTTTCTTTCGTCGAACCTTCACAACCTTTCTACCTTCCTCTCCACCTATCCAACCTTTTTACCAGTATTGACTATAAGCAACTCCACTCGCTAACTCGCTTGCGCAGTGGTTGAGCAACTTTGGAGAATGCAGCAGCAACCGCCTGCATGCCTCTGCACTCTCGTTCAGATCTTCCGACTCCAATTTTAAACTACATCCAATAATCTATGCACCGTAATGGGCTTTCATGTGCAATATTTATGTCGAGACCCACTACCTATATTATTACTTTGACACTGTTATTACAGTTTAGAAGAAAACATGATTAGGATAATCCTTGAACATTTCCTGGATACATAATTCGTAAGTACATTCAGAATATCTTAGACAGGTAGAACTGGAAATCCTCCCTAAGTGTAGCTCACCTGAAATCCCATAAAGGATAATACGACTAAGTCCCTGACGACTTACTTCACCTAGAACGACGTATTCCCGTGAGATTTATCGACTGTTACAGAGCGTCCCCTAGTGTCTCGGGATAAATTACTATGGGATATAGTACAAGGAAATTTTATGAAGGACATTAGGGAATAATTGACAAGTCAGACACAATTTGCTCGAAATCTTCCTCTTACCCTGAATCACAGGTTTGTCCGCATGTCTTCAAATAACGAGAATTTGAGGTCAATGAACATACGAATATCATAAACTGTTGCTTAGATCCTACCCTGTCTGATTTATGAGTCTGTGTCTACCGATATTTAATTTTCCACGCTAACTTAAATAATATAGAGGTATCTAAATATGTATGTATATATGTGCTCAAAAAAATAAATATATAGTTTTTAGAGTCTTTGACACTGCTTTATTTTTTGCATTCAATTTACGTAAAAATGGACAGATACGGAAACCGCCGGGGACTCGGGCTCCACTATTATCATCATGGATTATGGAAATGTGACTCTAAGCATGAGAACGAATCGTTGCAAACGTGAACCTCGCTTTCCACCTGCCGTTCGTACCCCACTGAGCTAACGACGTGTTTTTGTGCGCACATTCGTCGAGTAGAGAAACCTGTCACCGATCCTTTTAGCTTCTCGCTTCTGACAGCCCTTGAGAATTGAGACGTCATACACAGCTAATATTTCTACCAAACTCAACAGAAATAGAACTTACTTGCGTACCTACTGAGTCACATAGCCTAGCTTAACTACTCGACTAATTAGCAGGGGCTTCTCGTTACTTAGGTATTTTATAAAATTCTGATATTGGATTTGTCAGGTAAAGTTTGTGCCATGCATATTTCTATGTTGAAAAGTGAAGCAATGCATTCAACAATGATATACAAATGTTAAAGTCGAATTTTTCAATCTTCGAAACGACACGTAGAACTTTTATATAGATTTGAAAGAATTGCTTACTGAAATATGTGAATTTTTTGGAAATGCTTAAGTTTTCGAGACAGAAAATTTTTAACAGTTTTTGTGTAAATAGTTGTAACTCAAAAAATTTATTAAACAAGCTTCACTGATAGAGTTTAATAACATTTTACCTCAAATGGTGTACTGAGATGCTGGTAACGATGCACAAACATCGATTTATGATATCGCGACTGAAAAATATTATCCACCAATTTGTGGTAATGGACACAGGCGCATCGTGAACAGGAGGGGCGGGGCACGGCTGAAGAATAGCAAGGAGAAGTTAGGGTTGAGAACTGAAGCGGCGGCGAGCAGTGGTTCGGGCAAAGTAAACACAGACGCGGGCCTCAACCCTGCCCAATTCTCATCCCTCTTTAACCAAGAGAACGTGATCCGATCCCCTTTGCTGCCATCTACACTTTTCGCCATTGGCGGAGGTCAAACAAAATTATAAATCGCTTTGGTAAATTTTGATTAGTCTATAATTTTGACTTTTACAATATACAAAAAATTTATTATTTCATATAGTAGAAATCAATAAATCAAATTTATCCAAATTTTCAATATTGAAGAGCTAAATTTTCAAAAAACATTTACAAATCATTTTGATTTACTAGTTTTTAAGTTAATTTTATTAAACTGCAATGTATCTCATACTTATGATTGTAACCAAATAAATATACCATTTTTAATGACGATTAATTTATAGATTATTCTTTAAGTTGTGAGGCCTATGTAACGCGTGATATGAAGCTAAACCTCCTTTCTTTCTCTTTGCGGACGTCCAACCTTCCACATCTCCCCACCAGGTTCTCATCCTACTTCATCTTCTCCCCAACTCCAGTTAGAGCCTCGAGCCCCTCCTTCCCTTCTGGCAGCCTTTTATCCCATCCAAGCTATAATCAGTTTGGACGAACTGAAACAAGACTGCCCACCCGACAATGTATCATGCCATCCCGGACAAATTCGCAGAGGCAGATTGATTTAGTTATTGGCTCGCTAAATTTAATCTAATAGGACACCACAATTAAGCGGTCCTTTGTCTGTGGTGATCGGAGCTCCCATGAATATCATCGAATGCTACCGACCAGGACGCTCTTCGCTCCCAATCTTCTTCTAGTGAACAAAGCGAAATATGCATCCAAGACTGTTAATCTTCTGAACTTTATACGCATGAAAAACTCTGAAACATGCAGCGTCGGTATGTATGAAGCTAAAAATTTGATCTGTGCATTATGAAACTTGCGATTCAATCTGTACTCATAGACTCAGGATTTTAGTACTCAATAATAAGAATCCCTTTTTTTAAAGGTAATCGTACTTTAACTTTACAGAGATTCTTTAAAGTTCCTCATTTTTATAAAATTCTGAACAACGTCCAAGTATTCCTATGAGGAAAGAATGTTCCAGACTTCCCATTAAAGATACATACGCAACACGGTAGTCTTCAGGTCGCTCCATATTCTTATAATAGTCCTTACTAGCCATGACTGGGGACTCTGTTACATATGCAAGTAATGTAATGAATAAAAGTAAGGATCGCATCGGAAGGACATAAATCAGTCGGCATCCCTATCCGTGCATTCCATTTATGCAAATAGAATGTTTACCAATAAGCAAAAACAATTCACCATACGTAGTAGATGCGTTTGCCGAAGCCGGATTTAAAATCGCACGCGGGTTCCCGTACCGCTCCGCTGTCAGTGCGGCTCACGCCAGTCTGTTATTACCATAAATATCCTGAGATCCTTGGCCAGCAGTAAACCCCCTTGCCGGTGAGAAAGATCATGTAGATCGTTCCCGGCCAACCTTTAGTAAAATACTACTATATCCTGATTGATCCATGGACCTTCTTAGAATTTTTCGAAAATTACCCAAAATCCAACGAACTGTAATAAAATCCTTCTTATTACGAAATATCTGCTTACGTATGCTATGTAGGCCAAGACTAAGAACATAATATAATATTCAGAAAGTCTACAGTCCATGGGTATCGGATATATCAGGAAAGTCTAGAAAATTTCTATTGAACGCTTATACCAATGGAGAATGGAGCGCACGCATGGCAAGATTAAGGTCCATTCGATTGACCCTCAGCATTGGCATTGGATCAAAGTTACAAGCATATTAATTAAATTTAATATTCACCGAAAGTTTTGCATTGTGCCGAGTAAATATATTTTTTGTGTAGATACTATGTTTTGCATGTACTTTTACTATAGAACTAGGCAGTACTCTTCGGTACGCGATGAGAGGCTATGGTCATGATGACGGAACGGGATTAAAGAGGTTATATTTTTAAAGGAAAAGAAATATCGATAGTGGAATGTGGTTGTTCCCCATGGAATTAAGAGCAGCTTAAGTATTACCCGTATGGTTTCAGCCAATTGCATGCGTAAGGTTTAAGGTACAATGTCATTCTTCAACAAGGAATCATGCATGGCCATCGTCATTGGACGCGCAATCACTCATATATGTTTTTTCATGGAGGTCCGATGCGAGACTCTCTTGAAAATTATTAGGAGAACGCCGCAAAACTCACGGAGTGGAATATATTATGGAACGGTGAAATTATCTTACCGTTTAACAAGAATAAATTATAATATTGGCGGTAGATACTGCTAACGTATGCACACTACATACCTACACAATGTTCGAATAGCCTGAGGTTCCTGCTTTAGATAACGAGCACTCAAACCTTATTCTTTTGTTTTAATGTGTGTTCACCTTTACATTTTAAATATGTTATTCAGTTGCCTTATCTTCTCATATTTTTCACGGATGTCGAGAAACCAATCAAACAATTTAATTATTCAGATAATAATTGGATCACGTATCATTCATTTTACAAAATATATTTTGGCTGCAATGTAAAGTACGGTAGGATGCTTAAAAATCCTTAAATTTCATTACAGCAGTACAAAAACTAACATTTATTTTTACTAAGTATATTGAAATTATTTACTAACGTAAGACAATTCGATAAAGGTAAAAATGAAAATAAAAGGAATGCAAATCTTTGTAAAATATAAACACATAGAATCCGAAAAATGAAATGTGTGAAAATCTAAATTAGTAGGGGGAGGGGGGAAGGTCTAACTTTATACAAGTTGTGGAATACTCAATTTGAATGTCGGTAATCTTTCACGTGTCTGACTATAGCTTCAATGAAAATTTCTCTTTTGAATAAAATAAGTGTTTTAAGAAAAATCAGTATCTAAATCTAAACTCTTATCAATGTACTTTGCCTTCCGAAAACGTGTGCTACTCAACTCCTCAGAACCTACCATGGAGCTTCGTGTGACAAATTCGCAAATGCCACGTTACAGTACACATCATAACAAAGCAAAGATCGAAGAGTACAAATTCCTCTACCGGTTCTCGAAATAATTCATAAATGACATATGCTGTTGAAATATCTTACAATCAAATAATACATAAATATTGTACACAAGATACAAAAAAAAGTTTTTGAGTCTCTCTATTTTTTATTTCACATTAAGTCGTCGGAAGAAAGAAGATCAGAATCTCACGGCGCAAGATCATAACCTCTTAAGCACATTCGGTACAAGTAGGAAGGTAAAGGTAGATAGATAGGTGGGTGGGTCGAGAAGGTAGATGGGTGGGTGGGTTGTATGTCCGCATGGTACACGTAGAAAAGAGAGTAAAGACAGGAGATGCGCTGAATTAAATAGTTCCGTAAGTGTGTAGTGCAGGAGCACAAATCGATGTTGAGAGAGCTGGGGTAGATATGGCTGATATATTGATGAATTCATAGAGGTCGTGTCTGGATCGGCGTACCTCGTGCGCGGAGGAAAGCTCTTACATAGTCGAACCTCCTCCATTATCGGGAGGCCATTTTGCGATATGTCGCCACCTACCTCGAGCAGTATATTTTAAAACAATGCCTTTTACCGACCCCTACCCTTGCCCTCACTTCACCCACTTACTGCTTACTACCACATAGACTTCATGAAAATTCGTGTCCCCGGTCACGCCAATGAAACGCCAATCCCCTTTGCCATAGTCTGTGCCGTAAACATTTAACGTACGGTTTTTAATGCGGGGTTTAGATGCGAATAAAATTCAATAATATTGCTTATCTATGAATAGAAAAAGTAATACTTAATTTTGAAATTTCAATTTTTCATCTGAATATTTTGTATCAGAATTATAAATTGGAAATGTTTCGTGTAGACAGGATACCCATGATATCGACACTAAGACTGGCAACTGTGACAGTGTCGTAACTGTTGGTCATGGTCATCTCCTGGTGAATGAACCTTAACGCATTTACAATACGAGAAGCAAAATCTGTAAGGCATATTCTCAAGAAAGAAGGAGTTTGGACAATGGTGACGGCTGGCTTTAACAAGTAGCCACGAGGAAGGAAAGCGACGGATTAATAGTACGAGTCTCCCGTCTCTTCTACCCGTGTGTAGTATATACCCCATAAAAGTAAGTGAAGAAAGATGTTGAAAGGTGCTAATTACACCAGCTGCCCCATCGTCGACGTAACCATGAACCTCTTGCGAGCAGCTAACCTTTTTTTTTCTTTTATATCTCGATATCCGCTGTATGTACATATAGTCGATCCGTGGTAAATTGTCAGGTGTGGGAAACTCTTTTATATCGAAACACATTTTGCTCATAGAGAAACAATATATATATATTTAGTCGATCCACGAGTAATATATGGGATATAGAGGACTCATTAGTATTGAAAGTCATAGGAAGACATATTTTGGTCGTGGACGGACTATACGTACTTACCACGTTGCAATTTTTGAATTTATTTAACCATTATAAATGGATGGATTTATGTTTTAGGTTTATTTCTAATAGTGTTACGGAATAATAATATCACACGTGCATGCGAAGATAGTCAATAATGTCACTAAGGAGAAAATTGAAAATTTTAAAGGACATGTGCAAGAGAGGAACAAAGAATTCAAGGAGAATCAAATCTATCGAGCGAGACCTAATCGAGAGCAGGTTTCTTGAGAACTTAACCGACGTGCAACACCCGGCAACGTTGCAGAGAAGGTTGAACGATCGGCCTATGGCCTGCACCCTGTCTTTCGCCAAGCAACCGCCATTTTTTTCGTCCTGACTTTTTTCTCCCGGATTTATTTATTTTCTCAAATCGAGACGGATATCGGGTATCGTTGCGTGTTCAATGCTTAGCCTATCGCCTGAAAGGTGACGGGTCTTATAAGAAGCAATCGCTACGAACCACGATTTGAATGTCAACGAACGTGCCAAAACATAACGAGACCATAATCTTAAAAATTTACAAATAGTTTCGCATTGGTAATAACATTACTCAACAAGCGTACTGAAAATAATACCTATATGAATTAACGCACGACGTTAAGGAAACATATCAATGCAATTCAGTAACTCAGATTTTCAATTTACAAAAGAAATTAACAATACTTATTCAAGATGCAATACAGCGACTTTTAACTGAAACCGCTACCCTATATTAAGCATATCCGTGATTAAAGTACATCGGGAATATTAAGCAGCAATTTTTCCTAAGAATTATGCAACAGTTTTCCACATAGGCAAACGTCTTATATCCAGGATAATTAAGTAGCACATGCTTCTCAGTCGGCCGGGCGATTCGAATTTGATGCGTGAAACGGGACTGATGTGAAATAATGGTTAGTACCTAAATGGATATATAAAATCAGTGGTGGTATGCACATGACCTGCGTATAAGCAAGTCAGACGATCCGGTAACTTTGTCGGTAGGGAGAATGGGCCGGTATCGTAGAAGAGTAAGAAGAGCGGGAGCCATGCACGAGCGCGCACGGTAAATGTAAAATATGCTCAGAGGTATATTAAAATGAAGTGCATTGTAACGTCTTGCTTCGCAAAGAAGAACTTCGTTGCCTGTACTTTTTGAATTTTTCAAGACGTCTTCTTGCTCCAAAAGTACGTACGTGCCGGTTGGCAAGTGTTAATTTGCAACTGGGTAGTACAAGGCCAGCTGATTGGGTAGACGTTGATCAGAAAATTTGCGTGTTTATTTAGAAAACTTGTGCGAAGTGTACAGTACACTTCCGATAACTGCATGCGCGTTAAGTGCACGCTTCCCCTCTTTGCCTTTCTTTTGTCAGTTCTCACAACCGTCCGAATCATTGACAGCTAGACAACCGCTTAGCGCGAGCGGAAAAGTCTGACAAAAAACGCCATTGTCAGCCCGAACTTCCGTCAGGAGTGGGGACATTCGTTATGTATGAAATTACTTCTCCAACCGCTCCATATGTGAGCACTTATCGGAAGTTCACTGTAATACGAAGAAGCAAATAAGGGAGAACGAGGAGCAAAAATGTCAGTTAAAAGAAACAGATTTGAAAGAAAACAAACGGATGACGAAGAACAACGTTGATTCGTCGCGCTCGAGCAACTTTCCGGAATTTCTTTTTTGCCAGGAATTTGTTTATCTGTAAGGATAAGACTGCAAGATGGCCATCGTAACACTGGTCTGTTGGAAGTATGTAATGCTATAATTAAACTCTTTAATGTTTGAAATTCCGATAGTCTAATACGGATTACGGTTATTAGTACTAAAAGATATTCCCGGTTCAAACATTCGATAGAAAAATGTTATATTTAAAGGAGGATGTACAAATTTCCTTGGTACTCTTAAACGTTCGATTGATTCTTTTTTTTGTATTAATTTTTTTACTGCTTGTTGTCCTCTGTGAGACAATAAATCACATCAGGAAAAAAATTGATTGACATTTAATAATAGTAGAGTATGTTAAGAATATTTTATGCGTTCTCACGAGTTTGTAAGTGCGTATAAGCTAGCGACGACTTGATGAATTTCTTCGTGCTTTCGGGACTAATAATAACGTCCTGAATCATGTCCAAGGCAATGACGAATCTGTTATCACATTATGAGTTGTCTAAAGCCGTGTTCTCACTCGATGTTGGCGAAGATACGGGCGTTGACAGATGCCACTGTTCTTTTTCTACTTTTGTCGCGTGCTGTTATATTCAGGATTCATTTGCAACATTCCTAAATAGAATAAAATACTACATAGCTAATATCTTATTAAGAAATATTAGACAAGTACTTTTATAGTATATATTAGGTTTAACGATAATGAATAAACTCATTACAGCGAGTTCGAAAATCTCACACGCAATGAACGCAAAACAAGTAATTTGAAAAAAGTGTACTGTTTTTTACAGAAATATTTGTTGAGCTATAACAAAAAAAAACTTTTTTTCCCGACTACGCTAAAATGACCATATTCCATGCCTGCAACGCGGGTGGAAAGTAGCCAATTCTTAATCAC
>JARQST010000368.1:118605-130395 GCA_030142225.1 Pachycephus smyrnensis
TAAATAACAGTCTTGTTATTTTACATAAAAGTGTTGAAGTGTTATTTCTAACAACCCCACGGCATAACAATATACAATGTGCAAAAAAGTAATACAGCAACATAATTATTTGTAAAATATCTCAATGACTTAGTTGTTATATCGCTAAAAATAAATGTCGGACGTGTTCGAGGAATGGAAAGAAAACAGTAAAATAAAAAGAATTATACGAGCTAGTAATTATACTAGACTAACTAGTAGTAATGCATAACTGCTAGTAATAGTGAAGATAGTAGATACCAGCCGAAGAATAAGAAGAAATACGACGGAAAAGTCGAAGAAGAAGAAGTGGGTAGAGATAGAGGAAAAGGACGCAGAAGAAGAAGAAGAGGACGATGTATCCGGTGTTTGAGCTGAAGGTGTTGCGTGCGAGTTAACAAGCTAACGAGGGCGTGCGAGCGCGATTTTCTTTCCTATCAACCTCAATCTACTTCTCAGCCATCCTCCATATTCCTCCGGAATACTCTTTAAAGCTACTCTGTCCTTTCTTCTCAAGCCACAAGCTTATAATTTGTTTTACAACGAAGTGATGCGGGCTCCTGTTTTACGGCACTCTGTTCCGACGATATATTGCAGTAAGTTGGGTAAATGAAGCATATTATTTCACAATTTCGCCTAAATTTTTTCATTACCAACGATGTGTATAGTATGTTTTAGGATCAACACACTATCTGAAATCAACTCGTCCACTTGATTCTTACAGTAGATTCACTTTCAGATGATGCGTTATGCTTGAGTAACCATGTATATCTAAAATGTACCTCTGGGTATTATTTTATTTTATGTGTTGGAGATGAATATTTATATATGTTACTGCTTTGTATGTTTTATCCATAAAAATGTTGAGTTACATTTTAGGCACGGACGTACCGGTAAGTCGAGTGTATAATTCGTATTGGAATATTTAATAGAAATTATCAAAATACACAATAGATTGTTTATAAGCGAAAAGGTAGATGACAGATCAATTTTTTTTATTATTGCAGTTTCAGTATTTCTCTAATGAGAAATACGGCAAGCCATACATCTTTTTATTATTTAAGCAAAAACCTAATAATATGTTATGCAAATCAATATTAACCAGCCTATTTAAACTTATACAAACAGTTTCAAAAAGTCAACATCAACAACAATGACTCATGATATTGATTCTCAAACTAATTAAGTTATATAATTGTATTTATGCTTTCATTGTAAACCAATTTTGTCGTGACAATTTATCTACGTACATAGAAATATTAGAAAGCAATAGTTATAGTAATAATACTTTGATTTCTTTTATTTCGGAAATTTTTTTATTTATGTTTCGTTATTAAAATTGAATGAATAGGATGCGAATACGAGTTGACTACACGGAAAAAGAGAAGCGAAATATTTTGTTGCTCTTCGGTTGGATCTCATACGATATGTATCGCTTATGAGTAATTGTCGAGTGCCGAGTGTTCGTATTATGAATGGGTTTCCGTTCACTTGCAAATGTAACCATACATCACCGCGTTAATTACACAAGTGAAATGTGTATTATACGAATGTCAACAATTTGCGTATGCCTTGGCCACGGCCACCTTTGATATATGGAACCGGGCAGTTTTGCATGCACTTGAGAAAATAGTCCTACTGCCGTGTCCCGGTGCTTTATGTGTTCTCTCTGAGAAGAACTGAGATTTCTTGATAAACTTTCCGTGGATTTGAAAGCGGACGTGAACCTATGTAAGAGAGAACAGGACGAACATAGGAGACAAGTAAACAGTGTAAAAGAGATGAAAATAAAGAAAAGAAAATGTCACTGTACGATTTCTGTCGTGGCTCACACGACAGAATTTTCTTTGACAAATCGGAGCGTATTCCGGGGCCAGAGGTTATCGTGGCTTTTAGTAAATTCAACGTAATTATCCTATCGAGTGTAATTCGAATCTGCTTTTAGAGAAAGGTGCTAGTACACGCTTTCATGTTGAACGTACCCTGTGGAATTAACTGAATGCACTCTCAGGTTCCTTTTGATGGATCGGAGGGTGTTAAATCGAAGCGAGGTCGCACCCAGGTTCCATGGTGTACTGGTGACACCCGCCATAATTGCTATGCATGGCAATGCGAATCTCTTGCGTCCCTACTACCCTTCGTACCCCCACTCCAAATCCTGTCACTATTGCCTTGGGACTTGTCTCAATTTTTCACTTCTCAATGCTTGTCAAAGTAAAAAAATATGTGCTTGACAGAGGGGCACTTGCATGGAGGCTGTTTGAATTTTTTTTGTAGCAATAAAATGGCTATGATACCGGTCAAGCTTGAAATGACTGAAGCCTTTTTTGGTACCAAGTTGTATATTTACATTCTAGATATAACGTATGAACAACGAAGCATAATGCATCGACGAAGTACATATAAGGATATTCAACTCAATTCTATTTCACCTTCGAATAACTTTGACTAGTTGAAAAGGAAGTCGAAGTTTTTATAAATTAGACTACATTTAAGAAAAGAACGACGAGATTTTTAAAAGGTGTAGGATAATATATAACCTGATTTTTTAGAATAATTCGTATAATAAATTAAAAGGTCGAGGTCAATGATAATATTTCTCCGATCCATTAACCGATTAACGATCTTCTAATTAGCTGACTTCGGAACGTGTTACTTTGACTTATTTAGGATAATATTACTGAAGCATGTAATAATCTGTTCAATAGGTGGATCCGAAAAAAAAAAAAACAGAACTCGTTCATCCGTTTCTGTTGCCCATTACGAAAATAAATACTCTGTTCCACATAGTTACTCTACGTATGTACTCTTGAAGAACAAAATATTGAAAAACAAACGCACGAGTCACAATACGGATGATCTTATCGCGAAAACATTTCTTACGCGTGTTAACTTGTTGACAGGTACATTTAATACCATCTGCAGCTCTAATCATTTTAACCCATTTTTCAAAATAACTATTTACCACAATGCTTTCTTATAAATATTTCAACGAGTCGAAGAAAAAATTTATTACTGAGCAAAGAAAACGTTCCAATATTTAAGAAGTTATGAAAAGTCAAGCTGTCAATCCATTAACGTCGTCGCTATTAGTAGTCCTGGAAAACAAAAAGTATGCGTATAAAAGTTCTTTCCGATTTTTTCCCTAGAAATAAAAAAATCTACGGAGAAGGAACCATTATGACACCGGTTCATGTTGGCCTGTGAGTTTGAAGTGAGACCCTCACCGCCCTTTCGAGACCCGACGTGTCGGAGCCAAACAATCTTAAATGGTTTCGGGGTAAGAAAAAATTAACAGGCACACGCGGTAACGATGAGTTATTTTAAGCGGTCTCTGTGCTAATGGCTAATTAGTTTTAATAAATCGACTGACCGACTTCGTTTGCGTTATTCACAGCTACTGTTACTTTTTATATTTCTCTCATAGCACTGTCTTTAATCCATCCGTTAATGCCAACTGGGTACCAATTTTAGATATACAAACTACAAAGACTAGGAATTAATAATATGTTTTGCATAATATAAAATTTTTAATTATAATGTACCACAGAGGATTTATTCTCATTAATTTATTATAATTTTCTAGTCATGTTGAATGGATTGTGTATTATCTTCTTTGTAGCTTATCTCTCTATCATATAAGGTCAACCTGTATTATCCATGAGAGGAGCTATGCGAATAGTACAAAACCTATCTATACTAACAACCTGTCAATCTATCTTGTACGGTTGTCAGAAACAACGAGGCTAACAATGAACAGTGCGTGTAAACATAATCGACGACTGTTCTCTAGTGTATAAAGTATGACCTTGTGAACGATACTGGAAGCAATATGTCAAGCTGATGAAAAAACTACAAATTTTTGTTTTCAGCATCGTAATAGTGAAAGATGGATAACAATTAGAGATAAGATGAACTGTACTGATTTCTTAGAATTAAACAGGATTCAACAAATTCAGCTGAATCAGACCTATCTTTCCACAAGCTAAAAATGAAATTAAAAACTCGAAATTAAAAACGTGCAAAATTATATAGCATATAATACCCTGTTTACCATATAAACAATCGAGTCCCTAATCTTTTATTTCAAAGAGGGTGGAGTGGGTCAAACCAGTCAAATGATTGTTTAGATCTAATGTTTATAATAGCAGCTGGAAAAATACAATTAAAATGTCATTACCTTTAAAATTTGTTACATTCGAAGATCACAAAGTATGCGAAATTTATCTTTACGATATGTTACACAACTTCTACCCTTTGGTTATATAAAAAATTTAATTTCAATGAAATTAAATCATATTGTGACATTTGCCAACCATAGTTAATTGAATTTATATGTAATATAATTTTAAACAACGGCTTTTAATCAATTTGAATAGTACATGTGAAATTACATAACATGCTTCGTCGTATTACAAAATTACTCATGAAACCTTCTACACGAATTAAAGAATTGAAAAGCGATTGTAGATACTGAAGATACTTGTACACTTAGCAAAATTATTTTCTACATTAAATTGGCAATTCTAAATGACTTGAGTATTATGACTGGGCGATATATCATGAATTATTTTTTGCGGTAGCAGCTCAAAAAAAATATTTCAAAACTATAATAATAATAATAATAATTAACCTTTAGAGAGCCAGACTGGCACATATGAGCCAGCAACGAACTTGGAAACTGTGTAGAACATGTAGGTTACATATATGCATAAATTTTACGTGAAAAAAATTCAAAATTTCAATGGAAAAATCCTGGCCCTCTAAAGGTTAATGAAGATTGCTGATAATTGTGTTCAGTATTGCATATAATACGTTAGTTGTTACTATTATTTATTAATTTAGTATTATTAATATTATTGAATTAAACCAACATAAAAAATTGGAAGTGAAAATGTTGACAGCAGACCTGTTTGTAACGGACTGCTGGCAGCTGACAGCAGCAAGCTGTGTAGCATTGCCAAGTTTATTTCATCGTCTTAACTTAAGCGAGTCATAATTATCCAAATTTGAAAATTCAATAAGAAAATAAGACATTTTGAGATAGTGACTTCATAATTTTTTTTCATTGGACTTTAACAAAGTATATTTTCAATATATTTTTTCAACGTTTATAGTTCGTCAAAACACTTTTAAATCCAAATTTAATAACTTAAGTCACGCGTTTCTTTTAAAGCACAGTGTATAAGACTTCATATTTCACCCATCTATATTTATTTAATTAAATGTTCAAATTATCCCAGTTCTTGCTACATATCACATAGAAGGCCAGGTACTGTAACATACTTTACACCTAACAAATTGTCCTTTATGGCATGACTTCACAAATCATGTGAGAGTTGTTATGCATTTGTATTACAAAGAAAAGGATGTATGAGTGATCGTGTGTATACACATTTTTGTGAGCAAAATTCCAAATGAATCGGTAAATGGACCGAGCTGAAATTTATACAAAAAGAAAGTCAAATTTTAGATATACATCCGGTATCTCCGGTTTCAAAACAGCGCGTGCGCGAAATGCAGAATATACTATAATCTGCTTGAGCGCAGGTTGTTCGTGGACAAAATGCTAAACGCACTGCTGCATCAACCACGTTGAACTTTACAAGAAAAATAAAGTTTCACAGGGACATGAGATATTAATCTTTGAATAGAACCCTCTTGAAGATCTACCATATGAAATATCGGGTGGCATCTTCTACATTTTCCATCAATCAAAAAATTAATTTTATGCATGCCCTATGCTATAACCGGAAGTGTTGTACGTGCAAATGTTGACGTTCTATCTATATCCGAAACGTTATAATTTTTAAAAATAAATTTCCACTCAGTCAAATTAACTTTTCAAATAAGTTTGTACGCGTGCTCACGTATCCACGCACCTTCTTTTTTTTGCGATAACGAACACATGAGATACTTTCAAATATCCATCCGTTCTGCTCTAAAAATATAATTCGGATAGTCTAAAGCTAATTAGTTGAATTCAAGAATATGTCACTGAAAGTTTTGATAGCGACTTTATCACATATGGAGATCGTGAAGGAATGATAATGGCTCTCAACAATGCAAGCTGCGCAGGATTCTACAAATCATAATCAGTATTTCACGCTTTTATTTGCATAGAAATTCATTAGATTTACTCGGCTATTGTAAACAACAAGGTGAGAGAGGTGTAATTTATGGGGAGCTGAAGCCTCTTGCACTTCTCGCTTCGCGAGGATCGTGAGGGTCGAGCCACGGTATGCTCCTTTCGCTAGTTTTTTCTCTGTTTCTCTGTTACTCTATTCCTCCACTCCCTCCTCTCCACTTTCTATATACACTTCTTCTCACTCGCTCTCTCTCTCTCAGAGATGTTGCCCCGGACGCGCACTCAGAGAGCGAAGGAGAAGAATGAAAGAGAACGAAGGAGAGTGAGGTCTCAGGCGTGCAGCTTCGGTATTACCAATAATTGTCGGCTTGAAAGGTTATCTCAAGAAAGCGCCGCACAGCAAACTCCCCACCGGCATAGACGATAAGTTATGAGCCCACCTCGATTCTCTTGCAAATTTCTCTATCGCCTTTTGATTCTGCTCTCAAGTATTCGTCGGCCTTTTAAAAACTCCTCATTTTTTGTGAACAAAAAATTTTGATCTCTATGAAGAATTATTAAAGCTGTGCATGTACTGTAGGGTTATTATAAAATTGAACTTTGACTCTAAACAATAATCCTCTGAAAAGTTTCTAACAATTTTTAAATCTATCGCGCTCCACATTTTCTGGCTGCTATAACGTTTTCAAAAGTTCAAAAGGATTCGCCGACCGATGAAGAAAATTCTTAGAGTCCTCACCACTTCTTCGGGTTCTATCTCTACGGACAAAGTCGTCGAACCGGAAAATTATTATCATAATGACCAACAGATCGACAGGGGAGTCGATCTATTCCGGGCACGGCTCGCTGTGAGGGCCAATCTGGTTGTGCAGCAATAAGGAAACGCGGTTTGGAATGTCTCGATCTGAGTCTGATCCACTCTGGCGAGTATGAAAGAATGAAAACCATAGAGAAGGCTTACGAAGATATAAAGAAAGATCCATTATTTGCCACGAGTAGGAAAGTAACAGTCAGAGAAGCGTTGCATATCCATTCTACAATTCTACCATTCCACAGACCGACATCAATCGGTGATCGATATAGATAGTCATATTCGCCAGGATCAGAAATTGAGTAGAATTTCTACGCTGTGCAATGGTGAATTGTCTTTGGAATTTCAATCAAAGAAAAAATATCTAGGAAACCAGTCAAAGTGTAGATCCTTGTTCAGTATGCAAATAACCGGCAACGCAATCTTTTACATAGACATTCGATTAATGCGTAACATTAGATAAATATGAATTAATTCTCTCGTAGAAACTGTAGTAAAAAATCTAAAAGTTTTCACATAAATTAAAATTCGTTATTTCAGTTTATTGTATTTTTTCAGCGTCAAGAAATTTTAATTCGAAAGATATAAAATATATCTCTGATATGAGAATAAGGTAGTATTTGCGGTATTAATTATAGGGATATCGCCATTGTGATATTATTTATCCGCCTTATCTTGCCTAAATATATTCACGCGCGTACATAGATTCAGGTATGTGTATTACATTATATGCCATATATCTACAGTGTATTGCGTATATGTAGTGTATTCTGTAATGCCATCTCTACACTTTCCTCGTGCGATCAGTTCATGTGTTTTTCAGACCAAGTTATGCCTCGCTGATTGCTATCAATTGTTACCAGAGAAATAACCGCGAAGGAGCAAGCATCATCAAATTCCATGAAAGCCGAGTAGATATATCTGCTATAGAAGATAGGGAATCCTTTGAGTAAGATGCCGGGAGAGAAAGGAGACCTAATTGGATTTTGAAGCTGCAGAATAAATTAGCGGATGAATTACATAGAAATCAGGCGAGGGTAAGAGAAATTGCTGGTCGAAAAATATGAGTGAGCCATGAGGATTTAAAAAAAACATTGATCATTTAGAACTATGAAACGGTAAAAATATCTGTTGCCGGTAGTTTGGTGGCTACTAAAAAAAATAATGGCCAAAAAGAAAACGCCGGAAGGCACAAGGTGTATATATAATAAGGCTCTTGTGGACTCGAATGTGTAATCCATCATTGTCCCAACCAAACTGAAGATTGTGACAAAGGACAGTGGCGCGTTTACTACCTGTGTAAGTGGGACATTTCACTTGAAAAAATGTATAGACTTGCTTTTTTACTTCCTCCACTAATTCTTTCTAGACGGCGATGACGATGGGATAAGTGGCCATTTCTTGTACGTACAAAATTGAAAAGCAGAGTATAACAAAGGATATGCGACTGCTTCTGTGATATCGTTTATAGCACGGTCACGAGGCACGATAAGAGCATGAATCGTACACCGAACCTCATTATAGACTTTCTTCCAAGTAACTTCGGTGTCGTTACTTACCATGTAGAAACGTGTTACGCAGTGAACCGTGAGGCATATAGAATTTAGATTGCCAAGTTTCAACAGTTTATGAACCGTCCTTTGGATCTAGAGGTGCATTACAGAATATGGAATGTGTCACGCGTTATCGTTTTGTTTTAACACTGCTCTAACGATCATCATAAACTAAGAGTTTATGGAATTAATATGTATAAGTGGTAATGCATAATTCATTATTAATCACATTTGACTTTTTTCCCAGTAAAGCAGAGCGTCGTGCATAAGAGACAAAAAATGAGGAGTCAAAGGAGACAGAAAAACTACTACAGTCCGTTGAAGAAAGTGAGAATTACTCAAACATATTTTGAACACAATAGTATTTTTTGTTAAAATTTTAGCATTTCATAATTATTATATGCTAAAGTGATATTATCAAAATTCTACTATGATTTGGATGCAAAATCTATTCTTTGTTCTATCCAAGCCATAAGGGATGACCCTTTAAAGTGAGACTGATCTTATTATTCCACTTACTATACTGTTTCTGAACACCTTGTGTATTAATAGCCATGACGGAGGTCTCGAAAAGGTAGGCAGGCGTCTATCACGGGAGTTCTGATTTCAACGAAAAATTATTCAAACTGGGACGGGCGGCTCATTTGCATGCAGATGGGGCCCTTTGAGGCGTCGACAGGCCGCGGGGGCGACAGCTTAGGTCCACTTAAGGCGTCGCCACTCTTCCCCGTGAAGCACTCGCATGGGTTGTTTCTATCATGGAAACACTAATATCATGCGGCGTACTAAAATCAAAGTAAACTCCTTGTTTTGTTCTCCCATGACTTTACTTCGATCTTGTCACATCTCGTTTAAAAAAATTTTTAACAACTGTACAAAATTTGTCTTCGACTTCAGACTTTTACTTATACTATATCTCGGTGTTTCTTTTTCACGTATCAAACTACTTGGATATGTTCCTGCAATTAGTTAATGTATTTATATATTACATAAGGAACTTATGCCTAGACACTTGATACGATATTAAAACATTTTTGGTTTAAGCAGTAAAAACACATACGTCGTAAATATAAATTTGAAGTTAAGGAGGGTAATGCCCTTTCCGTTACACATATTATTTGTCACTTTTTCACTTTCCATATTCATTAAAATTAGACAGATAACATAAAAACGATGATTACTTATTGCAACAATACGTTTCAACACATGAAAAAGGATTGCGGTTAATTGCACGAATTGTTTAAACACGCTTGAGGATTTAGAAAAGAAAGGCATGTACATTCCTGATAAATTTTGTAGCATAGCTACTTTATCCGATTTACCTGTTATTTATGTGACTACGTTGCACACAAGAATACTTGATGATACCATAACAGTGTAAGACAGCGTACAACATACGTATACGAGTATAAGATATTGTACCAGCAATATCACTTATGAAGTAGCACCGATAATTTTCATTATGGACTTTTGGTGTTTCGAGATTCTCTATAAAGTAACCCACGGCCAAGAATGCGTATGGACTTTCTAGGTGTTACTAAGCGAGAAATAAAAACTACAGAATAGTGCCAATCACACTACCCCAACGGAACAGTAATACTATATTATTCCAAATGCATTTTTCTCCACATTTCCCGCAGATTGAATTATATACATTTCTTAACTCACACTGAATGCAACAATTTTTCCAACCCAAGTGATCACGTGAACTTCCTGGGATAAAAAAGATGCTACCGATCATCCCTAGCCAAGAAATTCCGTCGCGTCTCCCGCCAATTAAGATTACCATGATGCAAAAATCACTCAAGATTTAAGCTTACCCCGAAACGGGTTCTCTTACTCGGGTTGTGGTTCAACGCGCTGACCTGGATACATTAAGTAGGCATGGTCTGGCTTACCTGAAACATAACACGACACATATATACACACACACACACACACACATAGATATTTCTTTCTTAGATACATAGATAAAGTTAGTGATAGACCTAAAGGCACAGAGGGAAAGAGAAACAGAAACATATAGGTATACCACAGACTCCAGTACACGCACGGTTAATTCACTTAGCCGGTCTGGTAACCTATAAGAGAACTAGAAATGATATGCTAATCCAGACGAACTGCACACTGCAGTACGACGCCACATGAAATCAGGTCGAAAGACAATGCATTTCGCCAGGGAATTTAACGGACCACCATTACCGTGTGCAAAGTGCACTACGCGGTATTCGATATCGAGATAATCGCTTTCCACTACTTGCAACTCCGTTCCACTTCCACTGACTCGTCTCTTGCACGTTAACTTTCCCTTTCGTGATATTCTACACAAGCACCTCTTCGTCCTCTGGCATACAGATGTACCCGTCGCATGCACCACTATACACACGGTTGCTCGTTGCAGTGCACCATGGGAATCACCATGACACTACAATTTTGTCTTAAAGCGGTAGAATCTACGAGCTACTTGAATTAATCATGATAACAGGATGCTGGAATTATATCTACCGGTAGACAGGAACGTTGCGACAGAAATACGTCAATGATGAAACAATTGGTGTTTCTCATGACTCCTATAGAAAAATACCGGGAGTTCTAATTAAAAATAAGATTAGCTAACTTGTATATGATATGTGTGTGTATATATATATCTGACGTATATATATGTCAGATATGTTAGATAACACTGTAATAGAGCTTTCAAACGGTAGAATATGCGCGCGACTCTTTTTGTCTATTTCGTTCCACAATTGGGACTTTCTGAAAGACTCTTTTTAAACTATCATAAAATATAGAATGATAATGACACAGGGGAATTGGATTTTTTCCCGTAGGATTCAGCTCGTGTGATATGGACGTTTCGTACACACGGTGTGAAAATAACACGCAAGTGATGAATAATGGATCCCAAGTTTCGTGTTCGTATTTAGCAGGAATAATGGCGGCGGCCGGGTAGACAGGGGCCTCCTGAATAAGAGAGCATCAATGAGGCGTTAATTATACTTTCCTCGCGGCATTGCAACACACACCATTCGATATCCAGCGATATTCTCATTGAACGTGCGAGATTGGATCGGTCAACAATGCGGATCACTTTATGACGAGCCTATGATTACGAATGCGAGCGTGAATGTGGCTTTAATTGGTCAATCTGATAGCGGTGGCATCGGGTACGCAGGTACTGAGCACGTATAACAAGACATAACTGGCAACGAGCATAAACCAGAAGAGAGCGTAGACGAGGGCAGAGAGAGAGAGAGAGAGAGAGAGAGAGAGAGAGAGAGAGAGAGAGAGAGAGAGAGAGAGAGAGAGAGAGAGTGAGA
>JARQST010000368.1:131254-176742 GCA_030142225.1 Pachycephus smyrnensis
GAGAGAGAGAGAGAGAGAGAGAGAGAGAGAGAGAGAGAGAGGGAGAGGGAGAGGGAGAGGGAGAGGGAGAGGGAGAGAGAGAGAGATCCTTCTGAATAACGGACGTATCGCTTACAAGACGATGACGCGATCAATTTATCGTAAACATCGTTAACCCCAAGAAAATAATACAATCGCCACCCAGGGATTGGCCACCCTGTAAATATATGAATCCTACGATCAATCGATCCACCGATCAATGGACGCTCATCGTTTCATAAGATGATTGAGACTGGACGATTTCGCCTAATGCAATGTTGACTATCTCAAGCATTTGGAAGTGCCTATAATTACATGACTTCAAAATCGTTTCTGTTCAAGATAATAGAAAATGATCCTGCTTATATCATATGTAACATTACGTATAGCACAGCCAGAAAGTAAAACATTTTACGAACATATGACTCTAATATAAAGGAATTTCCTAGATGACATATTATCCCTGCACCCAGAAAAATAATTACTAGAGCAACGGTTAGTATTTGGACAAAAACAAATTCAAGTAGCAATGACAAAAATTCTGTCAAAATTTACTATTGTGATTGTAAGTCTCACTAGTTGACTTCGTTAATCTTACTAGAGTTGTTGTCATTGTCACTAGACATTTGTTGTTGTCCACATACTAACCATTGCTCTAGTAATCGCAACTATACATTTTTCTCAGAATAGATCGACTGTAGTTATACCAGTTTAGTGTTACGTAAAGTAAATATCACAGACCTATTAACAATATTTATTTCTCATAATTCATTTTCTTACAATTCTATGCTTAGGTACGACACGTGAAAGCACATCAATAATAGAATATTGTATTCTGTCATTCGAACTTTTCATTCCGTCATTTGAAACAGAATCGTAAAAACTTTTGGACGCAACTGCTCGTACGTCGTAGGATACTTATCCAAACATCGGCTAAACACGTTCGTTCCCAGATAATCCGTTCCGTGTCTAATACGATCGATCAATCAGTAAATCAATCTGTGGTGAACGCAGGCTACGAGCAATGGAGTGAAGGACTTGTCCGAGAAGGATTCTTCGAGGAGAAGGAAGAGCTTATGTGGAGGATAAGCAAAGGTGTCCGGTGGAGTAGGAGGAAGAGCAAGTTCGTAACGGTACTCGGGTAACACCTCTTAAACCTGTTCGTGAGATGGACCGCGTGACGTTCCTTTCGTGTACGGCGTTGCGATGATGTATTCGATGCCAGTTGCGTCTCGTGGAATGCAGGCAACGTCTCTGATCGCGCGCGGATAAACTCTTATTCGACCGCAATAAAAATAACGTCGCACAGTGCCCCACCGCTGAACTAAGCATAATCTCACCAATAGCTATATTACTAGATGGAACTAGATTCACGATGCTATTATATTCCACAACTGGATGTACCATTTATGCCATGATGTTAAGACAAATATCAATATCAATACATATATATCCCTATCCCTTTAAATATATATATATATATATATATATCACATATACATATTAATATTGGTTAATGTCATAATAGCATTGTAAAATATTAAAAATACTTTTGGTATAGATAAATTTTCAACTTGTTAACTTTATATAGTATTCGCTATGTGCTTTTCAAATGAATTGCAATACGGTTACTCTAACTGTTTAACTATTCAGCGTGAGAGTTCAATCGAGGTATACTTACTATCTGGAGATAAAACTGAAACCATGAGTAATCGGAACTGCGTGTAAGAATGTATACTGAGGGTTGATCCTGTGGCATTTCGAGGTGAACCATTGTCACGGCGTAATTGAAACACTCAGATCGCACGGGTGGATGACGAGCCGATTGGTACGATCGGCCCGATAACTCTTCCCGAGATTGCTGGAACGCTCAGGTGGTACATTGAGTCTTTCGAGATGTCTTCTTTTAACGGATACCGAAATACACGAAGAGGATGAGACAGGATGGAATGTATCCGATCATAATCTCGATTACTTCCGCTGGATAACTTTATATTGATTCGACGAGAGACGTTTTACATATTTAATATTCCTACAGGCATATGAAGTTAGAGCTGCTTGAGAAACAATTTTTAGGTAGGGAAAGAACCTATATGGATATATATAATTGTAACGTCGCCTATAGACCGAGCAAAATCGTAAATGTAATTTCTCCTATTGTCCTCGCGCCCTTCCTTATTTTACATATATCATAATTAATTAGGCGAACCAAGGGCATGGAGTACCACCCACGTACCTTAACAATACAACATTGGAATTAATCCCGTCACCACGTGGGAATTCTCCGTAGGACTCATAAATGGAACGCATTTAGTCATATTATATTATTTATATGTATATTTGAATGGCGTCTTAGGCGATTTTATAACTGTGACGAGAGTGAAGAAAGAATGAGTGGTTCTTTAATATATCAATCTGACTGACTATATTTGGTCTGTGATAACATTAATTATATTGATGCTTTGTTAAATTAATTAATTTAGAACAATAGCTATTTCGAATATAACTAAATCGTTGTTTCCATATTTCAAAGAATAAAGGAAAAGGATGAATGAAGAGTAAATTTAGCGTGGGTCATGAGTGAGATGTATGATTCGTTTATTTAGTGAAACATTGTTCATATTTCTTAATTTGTGTATTTCGTGAGAAAGCTTTACACTCTTTCATTTATATTGAACTTAAAATTGCTGCGATTGTTTATGTATTTATTTTTTATTTTGTGGTTTAAAATGTTAAACTAAAAACGAAAATTGAATACAAAATGGAAATTTGTTGAAATCATATTTATTGGTTATTTTTTAAAATATATATTTATGTTAAAAGTATCAAACCGTATAAAATTAATCTATAATATACGTATCTGGTCTGAGCAATTTGTTTGAAGCAACGAATGTACGAAATGAAAAATAAATGAAGTATTACAATAGTTAAGTGGATATTTTCCTCCATTTTTACATCACCTACATAATAAATTGCAATGTTGAAAGATACGGAACAATTATTAAACAAATAACATATATTATAACACATGGCATTTTATTTCAAAAACATTGCAAGTTTCTTTTATCTCGTTTGCAACTATAAATTTGGAGTTTTCAGTAAGATTGAAAGTGTTCATAGTCTAGCTCTATAAACTTAATACTAATCTCTCATTAAATAATAGTCTTGAAGCGTATGGTGACACAGAAAATAGAAAACAAAAACAATCTCAGAAAAACAAATAAACAAGGGCACAAACTTTCTGCGAAGCACGATAGTGTGCCACCAAACAATTGCATGTCTTGATCAAAAACTGGTGTCAGACATAATCATACATGAAGTTGCTTATGCCGTGCTTCTAATTAATAAATACTACTGTACATATCTCTAGACAATATATTTATGCAATTTGTGTGACACAGTCTTAGCATTGTTAAACTCAAAAATATTTATAGTGTTCTTCTAAACTGATTTCTAATAAAGCATATATAAGGGCACATAGTTTTCCCATAAAGTACAACCGCCTAGATCACGTAGTTAGATCTTATACAGTTACCAACGAAACAGAAAACAAATATCACGCATGCAATCATTCAACATTGCTCGACATTAGTAAACGTTACCGTTTATTCTAAACCAAAAATCTGATTTTTTCCCATAAATTCGAGCAACGTTTTGAAAATTTGGCCCAAAGGAATTTGTGTCCATATATCTGCATATACACATGCAAACAACCTTTTTTTTTCGACGAATCTCGTATATTCCACCAGGCAAGTATCTACCAATTCGTTACCGAAAAATTCCAGGGAATTTAGAAGTAGAAAGACCGAAAAAGACGAAGAAGAAGCGAGGGAAGGAATCGGTGCAACCGAAGAAAGGAGAACGAGGTAAGTTAGGGCGATCCATTACAGAGTCTTCCTGTCTCAAGAAGTCACCGTCGCCATGCCGGATGGCAAAGAGTCGAGGGTTTGAATCCCTTGCGTAGTCCGCGTATCCTGCTTATATTCTGCAGCATTCGCGGAGTCGCGTCAAGGCTGAATCGAAAGAGCAGCGCGCGGTGCGCGGCTCCTTTGTGCCCGATGTCCGGCGCGCTTCTGCATACATTCTCGCCCGATAAATATACCCTTTGGCAATGTAATCCGGGCCCGCGTGCGCAATCTACAGCTACGCAAATTCCAGAAGTATCGATAGAGGCTTCCGACAGAATCCTTGAGTTCATGGCATCGCTCGATTGAACGGCCTTCGATATTTTACTCTCTTACTCCGTGCAGCTTCGCTCACAATATAGGGACGAAAACCATAAGAGCCCTTAGAAGGGACGAGTGTGTAGTGCGTATATACCTAATTACATTTACACAATAAAATGTCGTTTGATAAGATTCAATTACACTCTCTGGGACTAAATACACCATAGGTGCGTAGAACTTTAAACATATCCTGAAAACAATGAATACTGATCGTGAATAGCAACTTTTTGAGGGTCAACTATTTTATTTGAATAAGCTTCTTCTTTTTATTCCATACGAAACACATACGTAAGAGAGTTCGAAACGAAATACAAACTGTTTTTTTAAATAGGAAGAAATAAATATGGAGAATAGCATACAGTTAAATGCACCCACATCCAATATTGAGACAGACTGTTCATTCTTTCATCGATAATGAATCTAATAAAACACAAATTCATTCATTAATAGAGAGTTGACAACTTTTAGTCCTCAGTATACATTATTTGAGCTCACTTTTTTTCTTTACCAAAGAATTCATTTATGTTCTTATTAAATTTATCATTAACCTTTGTTGACATGAGCGTCTCACGATTGTCTCAACGTTAATCACATTTTTCAGCATGATAATGAAAGGAATTTTTAAACGGCCTTAAATGATTTGAAAGAGAATCGCATGTCCTATATGATACTTTTTGCCGTTTCCGATAAGCCTCACTACATACCTACGTATACTCTTCACTCCAGTACACTAAATACGCTAACGTATATAATAATATCAGCAAAGAAATGTACAATACATAAAAAATATTAAAAGTGGAATCCATCTACCAGCAAAATTTATTTTGAAATTGTCATGACCGTAATGAGTTTAAATATAAAATGATTTCCCGGACATCACATTTTAATTCTGAATTAATTATATGTATAGACTATAAAGTATTATATGACAGGTAATAATAACTATGCCGCAGCACACGAAGCCAATGACGGCTATTCGGTAGCAATTTCACTATATCGCAGTGATTGTGTGATTGGTTGAAACAATTCACAAAATTCAATGTTCATTTGTAGGGGAAGGTGGAGTAAGATGAGCCCCTTAAAGAAATAATGCCGCTAGAGTAATTCCAAAAATATGTTGATTGTTTTTAACCTAAAAAAATAAATTTCATATATTCATCACGAAATAGGTTAGATTAAAATATGATAAATGCGGGCAAGGCGGATTGCCTTGAAAAATATGTCAAATAAAAAATTTCGTTATTACATATCACATCACTAATTTTTTTATTCCTAAATATTTTTTTATGTTGGTAATCATAATGTGCCAAATAAATTAACAGTTCAAAGTCTTCAACCAAGAAAATCTGTCACTTCACAACTGGCTAGATTTTCTAAATTCTAAATTCTAAATCAATGTTTAATAAAATTGAGAACTCGACTTGTTAAGTTTTTTTCGGGTATTTCACTGTTCACTCTCCAAGATTAAAAAATACCCTTAAGACAATTTTTCAAGCGTATGCAACTCGTAAACGGGTTAATCTTGTCTTTTTGATTGTTTAAAAATTTCTATTAATTTTATGAATAGCCTATTTGGCCCAACTGCAACTAATTTTATGGGTGGCCCATTACACCTCACCGCCCCCGTCTTACCCCACCTTCTCCTACACATAGTTTTAACGTATTTTTGATACTTTTATTTATTTACGCAAGCTAAATCTACATCGATATAAAATATGATCTTCTGTACAAGTGGAAATGTATTTTCCACTATATTTTTGAAATTCTATACAGTAGGAAAAAGTTTACAGAACGGAAACACGTACCTCTCCTTTTGTGCCTATTTTCAGAGAAGCGAACAGCCGGGAGTTAAAAATATAGTGGCAAACAGGTTTGCCTTGAGGCACGACCGTATGGACCACGCGGTCTCATCTTGTGTATTTGTTATTACAAAAAAATTGAATTTCGCGCATGCATTGTTTTGAAATCAGAAGTACTGGACACCTGCAAATATTACTTCTGTATCTATACCCGGAACTTGATATTAGTTGCAACTTGCAACCAGACCGACTGAGCAGTTCGTACGATATTTTTTCCACAAAAATTTGCGCCATTGCACACCACTTTTTTGCGATGACAAATATATGTCTAGAACAGATACCGATTTCCAGAATCTTATTAAAAAAAAAAGAAATTTGTCAGGGTTCATTAAGTGGGGTTTGTTAAATCAAAACGGTACACCGTGATACTTTACGCGGCACGCGCAACATAGATAAAGAAGAAGCGAATACCTAAAGAATAATAAGAACAGTAGAAAAAAGTGACGGTCCACAGTCAATTATCAATTCTCAGCAGGGATCCATACAAATCCACGGTAACCTTGACAACGGATTTAACGGATCCTGACTTCACCGTTTCTTGAGACGAATTTACAATTATTCAGCGAAACGTGCCAAATTTCACTGACTTAATACACTTATCCCCTTCTTATTATATAAACGTAAATCGCGCATTTAGTGTAAATATGTTTACATCTGTTGAATAATATTGAAGTTGAAGGTAAGCGATTAAATAAAAGTTTAATACGAGTAAGTGTTGAGTAAGTAAGTAAGTGTCAGTGTTGATAAAATTGATTTTGCTAAGCCGTTTCACTATTGAATCAATAATTATACAGCCGTCAAAAGAAATAATTATTGATTGTCATAGACACGTGTTTCAAGATACTATTGTATTTCCTATTGCTTGTTGAAAGTCTCGAGTAATAGAAAATGAAAGATAAAAGAGCTAAGTGGAGTTATACAGTATAGTTGAGATATCGTAACGTGTAGCGTAAAATCGCCAGTGGCATGGAAAAAGAACCTAAATACCAAAGGTTGTAAAATCAATAAGACATGGGCGTGAATCTTCGAGACAAGGTGCCAATCAGGCTTCTTAATGCGAATCAGAGTCAGTGATGAATGGACCGGAGGCTGTGACCTTAAAAGTTTCTTCCTTGTTCGTCCTGCACTTAATTCTCTTGAATCTTCTTTCAACTCTTCGAACATTCACAATGATTCATACAGTCTTTAGATTTATGAGCACTGAATATCTTTTGTATTAGGAAATTCTGTTATTCTGTCCCTCCCAATAAATGTAAAACACCCAGTGCATATTTCTCGGTAATTAACATCAATGTATTGAAAACTGTGGATATACAGTTTCTAATACATTGCTGTTTTTCAATCAATTATTCGAATAATTACTTGAATTCTAAAACAGCAAAAAAACTGGAACTAATGATGAGAAGGTTAGAAAAGATAGTAAAAAGAAAGAAATTGAGATTAAATACTAGAAAGTTAAGGGCGATGGTTTTCCAAGGAAAAAGAGAAAAAAGAGTATCAACATAAGTGGAAGTGGGGAGAAGCTAAGATTAAAGAGATAAAACGCTATACAACGAATTGTATGAGAGATAAAAACACCGGGAGAACCAAGATATCTGGAAGGAAAGACACGAGGAAGGGGACGGATGGAAAGTTAACAGTCAGGTTTGGATGTGGGAGTAAAGCTGAGGGAAACTGATTCTTAAAGGAAAGAGAAGAATTGGTATTGCGTCTGAATGACAGAATAAGAAACACTGGGAAATAAATTATAATGAACTGAGAAGAAATCAAAAGAAAGTACCTATGCAAAGGTAACGAAAAAGAAGAGTAAATGAAAAGGTTAAAGTGCAGACCGACAATGAGTAATGAACAAACAAAAAGGCGAGGAGGGAGTTTAGGATGGCAGTGTACCAGTAAATAAAAAAAGTAAATACCCAACAAAAAATACTGAAAAGATATCGTTTCTAAAAATCATCTCAAAACAAAAAGCAAGAATTAAATACATTTATCTATGATTACTTGAACAATGATTTACTCATACTGCATGCCGATTTAGCAATCAACCGATAACCTTATTCCGGTTAAAAATAAAATTTCAAATACTCTGGTCTCTTTGAAATCACGTTCTATAGTGAGATTAAACGGGTTACCAATTGCACGGGAGGAAAATCGACTTCCAATTGCAGACCTCCAAGACGATCCTGACAGGAATGAGGCCCGAGAGGAATTGTCCTGAAGAAGCTGTAAAGTAGTAAAGTGGTAAAGGTGACTAAACTGTTGACGCATGAAGACTTTTCACCTTGACGTTGGGTAATTGCATACTGACATGAGAAAGACACGAGAAACTCTAAGGAATGCCAAAGAGGAGATAATCAGGAGTATATACAGAGGGTTCGCTTGATGCACTGATGCACCCGTGCACTACAGTTGCACTGTTCTTCCTATTGTCTCTCCCTTTCTCCTAGTACGTGACAATGAAGAAATCGGAGTCTTTTCTTGTCTCAGACATCTCTACTATTTGTAACATATAGTGTAGAGGAATAGACACATTGCCTTTTATTCGTATGTGTAACCCACGCAATTCATACGATAGACTTGCGCAGCCGTATGAATCCTCATTACGCAAACAATTTTTTTCTCACATATGCAACTTTGACATCAGAAGTGCTCAAAGTCTGTATATCACAGTATTTCATCAATACTCAGAAATTTATTTTTCCAGTGAATTTGAATCTGGACTTAAGTTTTTCGAAGAAAATAATTAGGCGTAGCAATGCATTAATAAAATGACTTTCGACAAGCAGAAAAAATTGACAATTTTAATGTGTAGATATTCGGTAATAAACCGTTTCTTTCCATGATATAGATCACGTTAGATTTTCTGAAGAACATCGATTATCCCTATAAATATATATCAAGTATCCACTGAAAATGTAGAATACTTTTGAAAAATATGACATTTAATTAAATATAACTCGGCTGGAAAATCGATTATCTGCATTTGTCATTCTATTAATAAATCACGTCGAATGTACCACTAACCTATAGAACAATACGTCACAGTAGTAGATATACCATCATGAGTTTCATTTTAATCAAATAAAAGTGCTACGACAGCAATTTCATACAGTGAGACGTAATGAAAGTATTTTCATTTGACATCTACACATATCAAGCGAAGAATTTTGTTAACTCCCACAAAAGAGATACGCATTATGGTTGTGAGATTCAATTGGTAGCGAACTCTTGGAATTATTCTCAGAGTATACAGCAGCATGTACATAACGTTGACACCGAAGTGGTACGTTAAATCATAATATAAAAGTGTTCATTCGATGGTGACCATACACCGTCGGGTGCACCATGGCAACGGTTCGACAACCTCACCGGCCCTTTTTGCTTGCTGCGTTCCGCACAGTTCTAGAGGGAGAGTCGCAGTTGCAGCAGCAGGAGGCGTAGTGAGTGGCGAGAAGCCAGCCAATAAACTATATACTTGGCTATTGTTTTATAAATCGTAAAATTTAATATCTCATGACGTGATGTGTTGGGTGCTCGGTCGGCAACTATTGTGTGCCCAGTAACGTAGCAAATGTATATCGCACGTACCTATTCCACTCCTATGTTCTGCGTTCCACGTTTCTATGTTCTACCGTAGGTACCAAGTTAAGACCTTTCTCATAGCTCGTAGTGTTTTCTTCAGCAGTACACTAAATAGGTGCCGACTAAGAATAAAGAACAATAAAGCTCTCGTAGGGTCACTGACACAAGAATCGACCAAGGGGTACGACGATTCGTTACAGCAATAAAATACAGCTTATTAACGCTTCCCGCTTAATTACATGAATTCTTACGACTGCAAGAACCTTTGTAGTCGATAGTATTATATACAATTCTACATAATTATTCGAAGGGTTCGAACGGTACGAGCGACAATCGAATTATTATAAATTCTTCCAATTCGTTTTACTCAACTGAAAACCTATTATGAAGGCGCTTGGGAAAAAAAAATATTTACGTAGTTTACTTGATTGAAATCAACGATTCGTACCACTGTCAATTTCACGGTGGTCAATCGTGTCAGGATTTTACACGATCGTTCGAACCTGTCAATTGAAAACGTAGTTTGAACCGCAGAATGAATTGCGATGGAGATTAATGACGAGAGACGTTGGAATTTTCTTCAATACTGATTTCGTATCTTGAGTGGTATCTATGGTGGTATATATGGCGGGCAGTATGTTTCGTATCTTGAATATATATATATACAAAATCGGGTTATTGGATGCCTTTTCTCCACTATAGTACTTAAAAAATATATAATAATGATAATTTCAAACTGGAAGTAAGTAAATCGTGATCGATCCTCCACTCACCTGGATGCTATATTTTATCGATCAATGTTGAACCTTGTTAACGAACTTCGCTAACGACTCTCAGGACGGTATGCTCAAACAAGTGAAAAATGCGTCGTTAATGAAAAATTCATTGCACAGTGTCTATTATTGAATACTGAATTTTAATTATGCTATTCTTATTTTATCCTAAGTCGTTTATTTAAATAATCTTTTCAGGAAATTTCACAGTGATAAAACGTGAAGATTCACATCTACTAATAATTGAGTGTGAATTAGTACTAGACGGAAGTTCTTAGAAGATAACAAGCCACGGAACGGCGAATTGGTATCCGTTTCGTTGGTTACTTGTAACAACTGCAGGAATGTATCGAGCGCCAATACTTTTCCCTTTTCGTTCTGTATGTAAATTTTCGAGCCCTGTGGGGGCGCGCGGGCAGCATCAATCAATGGCAGACGGCGGCTGATTAAAAATTGCGCAACAGACATGAATTATTAATGCGACAATAAACGTGTAAATTCCATAGTTTACGAACAACGAATACACGTACACGCACAGGGCTCGAAAATTTGCATCTTCCTTAGATTAGCAAAATTGCGAGATGCGTTCTTTGGTATTCTATCGGATTAATAAAAACTGTTAAACTAAAAATTTACGTATACTTTCAGGTTTTCACTGCACCATTTTCTTCGTTTTGATTTCAGTTTCAGTTCAGTGTCGTCACCACTTCCTGCAGTACATTTACAAAACAATAGAAATTCTCTTTTCTATATGCGACAGACAGTGCACGACACCATATAAGAATTTGCCCAATTTTCCGTAGAACTTGAATCTTCCTGTTTTTTATTATTTAAATTCTGCGTTTCACCATGTTTCTTTTTTTTTAAGTATTGAAGTAAAACTTCAAAATTTAACGGATACTTAGAAAAAAAATTAAAAAAGTAAATTAAGAAAATAAATTTCTTTACTCAACATTTTGTAATTCCTGGGAAACTTATGACGTATTCCGTAGAGGTCTCACAGAGAGCGTTTAAATTTACCTAGATAAATTGTTTTCCCTAATGCGATGGGTATGAATCGCCAGTTGAACTAGTCGAACGTAAATCAACAATAACGAAATAGTAAATCCTTTCAGCAATGAGAAAAAAGTTGAATCTTCACGAACCGAGTTTGTACTTGACCTCTGAACCGGTTATGAAAAAAAAAAATAACCAAAAGGTTGAAATAATTATTTAACCGGTCATAACAGTAATAAATAGTCGAAAGAACACTCTGACGTAATAGAGATGACTCCAATACTCATAAATGAGCTTCCGTAAGAAAGCAATGCGGCTGGAAATTGAATATTACTCAAAGTGCTTTCCTGCGACGTCCCTTAGAACCGTGAATAATACCGTTGCACGCGGAAATCGTAAGCGGCGCGTAAATTACGTGCGTAAACTCAAGCGTTTTATTCGTTCGGTATTTTACGAGCATAAGATGGGAAGTACGTGCCCGCGATGCAGCGTGCCGAAGGAAGGAAAGGGATAAAGAAAAAAAAAGAAGAGCTCACGGAGACGAGGAGGAAAATTGTTGGAGATATGGGAAACGCGCTGAGAGGATATCTAACTGACCGATTAAGGAGCGTCGATGTCTCTATTAGAAAGTGACTCGGTGGATTCGACTTGATCGTAGGTATCACAAATTTATTTTTCGTGAATAGGTATAACGATTATTTATATGCATCGTAATAATGCTGCTCTGCGGCATTTCCATGCTAACGCGATGCGCGTCGCAATCAATGTACCACGTGATTGTGATTTAGTCCATCGTACTTTGGAAAGTGGGAATGCTTATTTCATCCCTATACACGGAGGATAATAACGATAGACTACATTCATATTCTTATCTCTTCTAATATCTGGCCTTACTTGCTGCGTTTTCATTCTCCATTACTGCATCATTTCATTTTTTAAATTCTAAAATTTTCTTCCTACATTGTTTATGTGCGTTATAATACTATTATTTCTATGCGGTATCGATGACCGTATACGATGTACGTATATACATAGATTTACCAGCGTGGAAGCTGGGAATTTAATTTATAAATTTTGAGCTAGGAAATTTTAACGGCGGCTGTCTGAGTACGGATGCTAATGATCAACCAAAGGGGTATCTTGGTATGACGGTATTTCACGAGATTTTTTTCCTCATGAAGAATCTCACTACGTTGCGTTAGACCTGTTCAGTTACTGTGTTTAAATGCTTGGCTGAAGATGCCATTTTCAACTAGCTATTTTTGTCTTTCGAACATCCATTCGTCGTCAAGCTGATTTTTTTTCGTTTATCGTTGAATAATTTGTAACTGCTTATTTAAACACATCTTGTGCAAAAAAATTAACTACTATATAAGATATATCATAATATCATATTCAAAACAAAATTTCTATCACTACACACCATCAAGTTTAAATAACGTAAGTAGCCATTTGTAATACAATCGACAGACGGTACAATAATTATTAACAAGAATTGCTTACTTCGTATGAAATTCCCAGGAATTTACAGGATGTTCAAATTCATGTTACAAAAAAAAGGTTAAGTACACATTGTCCGAAACGGTAACAGGAAGTTATAAAAAAAAGTCTACCTACAGTATAATAAAGGGGCACTGGTGGGGATAAGGGATGTAGGGAAAAGAAACGGACGAAAGGGAAAAAAAAGACGCCAAGTGTCCCGGCAACAAAGTGTTTAATATTGTGTTGTGTAACTGTAACTACGCCAGTGGAGTATTCAAGAGTTCAAGACCCATAATTAGCCTCGTCCGAGAATGCAAATTAACTTGGCGACTGCCACCCGCGACTTTATTCCATTCCAACCGCTCCTTAATATCCACGTAACGTAAGGTTCGACGGCTAATATAAACAGGAAAGGAGCAATCAGTGCCATAATTTCATTGAATGGTACAGCTTCACTAAAATTAATATGTATTTATAATGATCACAGTGGTTTTTATGGAAAATATTACATTAGTAAATTCAGCCATCTTAAGAGGAGAGACTACTGAATTTTCTAAAATCGTGAATTTTTTATAAAAAATTTTTTCCTTTTGCGGAATTGTTAGGGCCCTTATAAAATGTAACTATGCAAAAGATCACCGAAATCCGTTGATTAGAACAGAAGTTATGATGTTTTACGTGATTTTTTTAGGGGTTCACGAAAAGTGTTCTAGCAGAACAACAAATTGACGGATCGACATCCGAAAGACCAGACTACACGTTATATATGGCCAATAATATGGATCCACTAGTTTTTCACGTAGAACCCAAAATCGATTTTTTTTTTAAATCGTCGAAAACTAAGTAATCTCTCCCGTTAAGACTTAAGACAACCATTTTGCATTAAAAGAACCGATGAAAAATTAAAAGATCTAAAAAACATACAATCACTAGCTACATAATTTCCTACGTACTAGATAGTGCAGGTGTGGAATTTCGGTGTAAAAGAAAAATTTAAAAATGGTTCGTAAGGTCCCCAGGGAGACCGAAGGACCATAAGGTCCTTTTCACGTCGGTCAGGACCTAAGTGAGAGTTGGCCCACCTCACGGATTCCTCACACTCAGCAGTTAGGTGTGTACTTGTGACACGCCGCTAGCTACATCAAAGGCCAGGCGGAGTCGTAAAAATAAATCTAATTAATTAGACCGAAAACAGACAAGGATGAGCCGACACGAGATAACACGATCCTGCGCGCTCTCCTGGGACCGGCCGCTGCTTTTGTCTACCAGTAAGCTACGTTGCGCGTTGCCACGTTCCGTGTTTCACTCAGCAACTTTTACCAAAACCATTATAATACTAACCCTTTGTAAAGCTCGAAATGCCACTACACGAAGACATCGCATCCATCCCTTCGATATTGACTCTCTAAAATACGCTCTGTTCTATCTACCTTTAATAGATTTTTTTATTATTTTCTAAAGCGAGTTTAGCCTAACCATTTTCTAATTCTATTAGACACCATAATAGTCCATGATTCTCATCTCAGATGAAGTGACTCGGTCGAGTTTTGCGCAAAGTTTCCGGATATAATAATATATACGCATTTCTCGTAAAACTGAATCCCTCCTTGTTCTTTAAGTTAATTATAGTGTAAATGTTGTGGGAGTAAGATTTCTTGAGAAAAAATATTTTCTCCACAATCTGAACATTGATTTCTCACATAAGAAACTCATCAATTCTTTCTGAGATACTTACACTCAGTTATGATCCGTGATTTGGGTTATAACGAAGCGCGAGCTAACATATTGGCTGAGCCGCGAGGAAATCGAATACATATGGTCGGTCTACGAAAACGATAATGTTTTTAGCAAGCCACAGTGGTTCTGCATAAAATTATTGTTACAAAGTATGCACGCGCCTGGTTTTGCACTAAAATATTTTTTATTTTTCTATTTTAGTATATATTTCCGTATTTTTATGAAAAGCCACATGTGATTTGCTAAGGATTGCATTGTTTGTGACCTATCAAAGACAGATTGAACTCGTGGACCGACTATAGAATGAGGAAGATGGAGGATGGAGCAAGTAAAAGGTGAAAAATAAAAATCTAATAAAAGATGTAGGATTCAAAGAAAGAAAAAAACTTCTATAAATTATACCGTAGTCATTTGACCAGATATAGTCAATGACATCGAAAGACGATATTCTTGATTTAGGAATCTTATTGAATTTCTCCCACTTTGTAAAAGAGATAAAGGAAAGGGAATAAAAGAATGGGAGATCTAAGGATAAATGAAGAAAGCTCAAAGAATCCGTCGTTCCGAGAAGACGAGATACAACATTTGCCAACCTTCGTTGCATTCGTTCCCAGTAAAAGTAATGTTCCTTTGTCCTACGGCGAATCCCAATTTACCAAATAAACGATGCCGCAGTGCCGTGTGTTAGAGGTCCTCGTGTGAGCCTCCCACGCAGGTAGTTATCTTGGTGACTTAATGCCGGGTAATGTGCTCTCCAGTTACATCTCTGGCGGTCTGTTCAACGCGAAAAAAAGAACTAACGGGAGGGTTGTGAAGGGGGCGAAGAGAGATCAAGGAGAAGAGAAAAAGGGAGAGTCTTGCCGCTCGAGAAGAAAATGATGTTTGCTGAAAGAAGAAGAAGAAGAAGAAGAAGTATTGAAATACCTACATTGGCTTGTTGCTGCCAATTTACACGACACCCCACCAACCCAGTTTCTCAGAAGAAAATTGTATCATCGATCTTTGCTTGACCACAGTTTGCTCGGAATTTTGATATGGAAATCACGATACCCAATTTAACGGAACATCTGTATCTTCACGGTTTCTATTCCAAAATCCATAGCAGATTGGTGATAAGGTGATCCATATGCAGAATTCGTGAATTTAAAAACTTCCAGAAGCAGATAGAACTTTGTAATGCACTATACTAAATAATTACAGCCAATTAATAACATACCAGTTGTACAGTTACTTACAATATGAAATAAGTCGATTGTGACCCAATAGAAGGATTAAACGAATAATATGCAATGAAAAAAAACATATGAAAGGCATATTTAGTTGTTAGGATCGTATGTTACAAAAATATTAAAAAGAGATAAAATATACTGCGTGGAAAAAAAATCTACAAAATTCATGATCTGAACAAGGGAGCATTTCCGTTCACGGAAGTTGTATATATTTGGGTACGCGGAAAGAAATTGGATTATCAGGCCTATGAGTGTCGCAGAACTTCTATTACGTGATAATTAATAAATAGTGTAAATCACCGCAATCATAATCTCATATTGCTTAGATCTATTATAATTTGCAATATTTCTAGATATATATTATCGAATAATACTATAATTGAGGCGTAACATTAGTTCCACATTCAAGGAACTGTTTTTATGCTATAAGAGATGACCCTCTGAAAATGAAGCTGATTTTGTGATCCGACCATGCATATACTGATAAATATGTGTCATAACCTCTTCTGTAAAGATCAGTTTAAAGTATCGGGGCAAACAGGTTTGCCTTGAGGCACAACCGTTTGAAACATGTGGTCGCATCTGATACATTTGCCGTTGCAAAAAAATATTAATTTCGCAAATATGGAACTTTCAAACTGGAATTACTTGACATTTGCAACCGTTACTGTTCCATCTACATATTCATGGTTTTTTCTGTAAATTTCAACCCGTTTGCTTAAGCGGTTCACCCAACCATTTGGATGGACACACACAACACTAAGTTTTTGAATCTGCGCATGCGCTCTATCAAAACTGGAAGTGCTGGACACTTGCACATGGGCTGTTCCATCTACATCCGAAACTTGATATGCCGTATCAATTTTAGTCCAATTTATTTAGCCGTTTGTTTGGAATTCTGCCCATAAAATATTGCGTGCAGGTGTTCGTGCTACAGAGGCTTATTGAAAGTCGAAATAGAAAAAGCAAGGGTATAAAAAGAAAAGAAAACGTGATTTTCCCTAGACGTAGTTATTCCTATGGAAGACGAGCACAACCCGATGCTTCAGGATTTCAAGACAACAAGTGCTCGGTGTGCTATTCAAGGCAATAGAGGCCACTGATCGAGATAGAAGAGTAGTTCGCGTAGGTGCCTTCAAGGACAGGGGTTACCATAATCGTAGTATAGCGTGTAGTATGCCATTAATATACTATACATAAGGATGGTGGCATGGGCCCTTTACGAGGTACCAGGAGTCCTTGATTCTTGAGATCATCCCGTAAGCTCACACTGAATATGCTGGGATAATTCTAGGGTTGCTGGATGAGGGGCAACAAGAAAAATATAAACGTTCCAAATTTCTGGCTGGACTAGAACTCGTTAGCCAATACTTTGTCATTTAAGCAGGAATTCCATAATAATGCAAGTCCAGCGTAAATCTGATGAGTAGTTCTATCATTTATCACAGATCACTAGAATTTACAATAATTCTATATACCGATGGGTAGAACAGTGCATCGTCTATTAGAAAAATTTTGCTTGTGAGAATATCCATCGTGGTGAATGAAAGCCCTACTAAGTAATTATCCAAGGCAGGCTCCAGTCCCTTTTCATTCCCATTCTCGATGGGTCACCGGTGATCCCGGAGTCGCTTCTTCTATTTGCAACTGAAATTACGTAGTTGATGACGAGGGGAACCTACACAATGTTGCACAACGTATCATTATCCCTTAACTAGGTATAGCGTGGTATATAACCATGAAATCTGCACCAGGTCTAGATGAGACCAGTACGATTAGTTTGAGCCAGTGCTGAACGCACCGTGAATCGCGATATAAGATCATCAGGTAATTATCACTTTGCGCTAACTCCAAGTTAGTTGTTGTTCTTCAACTAATATTATCTAATAATATCATTTGAGAGGTAAAGTAAGATTTTATTATTTACTATTTTTCATAATTATAATAGATACGGCGTTGCTACACACAGCACTTGTAAGTTTTATTTTGCTCATAAACCATGTACCAATTTGCGCAAGAACCTTGTAGATAAGCCAAGCTGTATATTACATTTAATAAAAAAAATTTATAAATACACCTTGATTATGGGACTATCAAAGTCTTTTCGTTTTGCAAATTTGTGTGGACTTCATTTTCAATCAAGATAATGTGTAAATAATTTTAGCGCGATGTCATCCATTTACTAAAGTATTTTCGCTACAGAAGAACTTGAATTAGCAGGGTCTGTAATAAAAAATAAGAAATATTGAAAGTCAATGCTGTTTTGGAAGTTCAGAATGATATAAGGCTCTGATTATTCCTTGAAAATTATAGCTCTGTCAAGTTTAAGCCACAGAAAAATTCGGTTTTAAGAACTTTTAAACACGGAATAAGATGTGCATTCCAAATAAGCGATACTCCCAACTATTAGCAATTAATTACGAAACGTTCAAGAAGATATTTATCTTATACGGGATTAAGTAATTTTAAGAATTCAAAATGTCATAATCAGATAATAATGAAATTCTATAATGATTTTTATGTATTTTTCGATGTACACATATATTGATATATACTCTAGATTACTCTACAAACTAAATTACAAATATGTTAATGCATCGTTTACTATACATTAATTGGAACATCTCTGAATTACGTAAAGATGCAAACACCTTCAGTATATTATACTACCTGAAACTGAAATAAGCCGAGATTGGAAATATAGATAAAAATAAAGAAAATAAGAAGCGACTCAAGCCTGTTATTTATGTAATATGTATAGCCTGTGGATAATTGGCTTGTGAGTGTGTGCTGCAGCAGCGAAGATTTGTTGACCAGTTGGCGATACCTTAACCCTCAAGCCAACAAGGTCTTTTATCAGGTTCTACTGCGCAATACGATTAGGGAAACCTAGTTCAATGTTTATATTTGTATTTGGCATCAGCTTCCGGCGCCAAACAAGAACCTAAAATACAAGATGCTACGACATAACGCATAAGGTATACAAATAAAAAACTGTAATGCATTTTTTTTTAATTATTAAATCAAAGTTAACAAATGTGGTGATTATCACTGTAAAAATAAAAATTAAGAAAAAAAGTTCCCAAAATAATGTAGTTTTTAATAACTTGCCGAATAAACTGTATAATTCTGTAATATTCCAAATTGTAAATTTCGACCTATAATCCATCCATGAGTAAAACGTATTCTAGAGGAGCCATCTTTCTATAGAGATTAAATTTGGATTAAAATTCTATATTTTCAATGTAAATGAGTCCCCTAAACCTCACATTTCACTCATGGATTCACTATGCATTACCGAGACAGTATAGTTAACGTAAGTGTACATATAGATATAGCTTCTGTAAACATGTAGAATTCGTATTCAAGTCGACACGATGGCAAACAAAACCGTTCACCACGGAGAAATAAGAAAGAGAAACTCGAGCAGATCTTCAACGGACTAATAGCTTGTCTCCCTCTGTGATACTTGACATGGAAAGTGCAATAGAGATTTCGACGATTCGTGGTAGAATGTAACAGGTAGAACAAGAATATATGTATGTCTTCATTGGCAGTATGGACGAACGGTAAAATTATACCTACAGCAATTTAGGGTATCGTCAAAGATACCTAACTAGGTTAGACAAGCATTCTGTTAGGGTACCGAATCAATATTATCTTCTACTTAACGTAATATTTTGCATATTTAACGTAATCTTGTTAATATAAGAATGTACGAATAGAAGAATCGTCGATGTAAAATTTCCCTTTGATCGTAGCAGATTTTGCGTTCCCTTACTAGGGAATTCTAACGAGCTGCCTGCTGATTTGCTAGTCGAGAAAAAAATATTTCTTACTTTGTCTTTCTGTGCGTTCGCTTTATCTTCTCTTTATTTTTTTTACAAAGTAGAGGCCTGAGCATCGGAAAGAATCAGTGGTACCTTCGGGGCAGGCTCGTTAGATAATCCCATGGCACGAGTCTCCCCTCCATGTGCGACCCTGAATCGCGTCGAGGTGACCGTAAAGATGGTAAAGATAGCTGGACTCGAAGTTACGGCTCTACTTTATCTTTATTACGTTAAAGTACATACGTCCGAGTGGAGCGTTTCCCATGGACGGTCTCGATCCTCATGATAGTTTAAGGCGAATCTTTCAGGGAATACGACTGTGCGAAGTCGCCGAATCCCATCCTGCCGCGATGGTAGGAGATGTCCGAATGGTTATAAGGTGCCATGGTTGTAGCTATCGTGGGCATAAGGGAAGAATGTATCAGTGAGTTAGGGTCAAGACTGGATTCCGTGGGGCGAGGCTGTTTCGTTGCTGGCTCCAAGTGTACAAGGTCTTCGATACCTCATAAATTACCGCTCTGGGCTCCATCGCCTTGGCCACTGTCTCCTCAAAAATACACTCCAACTCTTCTAACTCGAATATTTGAAATAACGCTATATTTTTCAATACCTATTAGTAGCTGTTGATATTGATTTCTGTCGTCGAATTTGAATAAACTTATTTCCAGACTATTAGTACTAAAAAAATAAAGTATGTATGATTAACTCCTGTCATCTGCAGTTGATAAAAATTACGTCAGGCTCAGTAGAGGTGTTATGATCGTATTGCATTTACTATGACAATAGAAAATCATGGAATAATATTTTTTCACTAAGCATGTAGTAAATATTTGTATTCTTTATAAATTAATTGAATGCGCATTTTTAATGATTCGCAAGATAGGTGTGATTTTTGTATTTTATCCATCAAATAATTAGAATAATTTTATATATACATGTACAATATAATAGTCAAAGCACAAAAATCCGTGGTACTAATACGACCCCTGTCATAATCAATTAGAAATTCAAAATTATATTTATATATCAATATCAATAAATACTTTACTGGTATATGTATGCACGTGTTACGCAATCAACCCATCGTCTTGATTTCCTAGTATTCCTTTGTCTTGACACAATTATAGGCACAGAACTTTAATTCTTTGTTCTAAAGGCACAATTCTCAAATTACAAATAATACCAACCTTATACATCCAAAAAATACTTTCAATAACACCGTCAATAATGAAAATCTTAATTGTTTTAATTTCAAGATCGTACAAATACGTGTAAGTACCTACTACATAAACTATACATAAAAGTTGTTACAACGTATATCGACGTTCAATATTAATAGCATTTAACATGGTTAATAGGCTCACGTCCCGCTTACATACTTTGTATAAATCTAAACCCTCTTCGAATGAAGAATTTAAATAGATTTCTAAGTAGCGAAGAGAACCTGCAGTCTCCCGTGGATCACTGCATAAGTACTATGAGCAGATATCTAGTACTTGAATGCACTGTACCAGTACGTACCTGTACTCTTCGTACCGGTACTCTTCTCCTCTGGCCTCTCGCGTCTTCGCTATGTGTATTTATGTCTTCTAGTCCCGGAGATCGCTCCAACACACTGAGCACTATACCTCGACATATCCTTAATTGGTTCATTATCTAAATAGCGTTGCATTGTTTGCCATTGCGGATCGAAGTCGTTCTTAAGCAATAGGTGTATACGCTATCTTGCATACCATAGACATGATTAAAGGAGATACGAACATTGTTATCGGTAACTAAGGACGGGAAAATCACTTGATATTTTTCTCTCTCACCTTTTAAAGGCGTAGTGATAACAATGCGCTTAATAGTATTTTTTACTCTTTTTAAATCACAGATAAAAGTTGGGAAAAATTATTACTGATCTATTCTTACGATGAATTTATGTATGTATCTGAATATATAATTGAATGAAATGTAATCAGTTTGATTATCCGCCGCGAAAGAATAAATTCAAGATTTAATTATTAAGGGGCGAGACTGTAGAGTTTCCGTAAACATCTTGGTATATTTGGAAAATTTTTGTATAGATTTAATCAACACGTACAAATTCTCAACTTGTATTTTTCACTTTATTTGAAATTAATTATACCGTGAAAGTGATATCTAAATGATTTTTAACTATGTAAAACGTATTGGGTAGTGCATTTAAGAAAGAAATATCTATAATCAAATCCATGTTTTTTATAATTCTCGTGACAGGAGATATAAAATTCGAAGTTTATGATCCTCTTAATAAACGGAACATATCAAAATTAATTGATCCTAGATGTAATAACATCTTAAATCCCATGAATTCCATGAAATAAAAGTATTCCAGTATATTCGTTGAACCTTGTTATCACAATCAAGTCAAATATTTACAAGATACCTTCAATTTTCCATCAAATTAAGTAAATGACTCAAAGAAGGATCGCATGAATTATCCTCGGGAATTTCAATAGCTATAAAGTGATTACCGAGCGACTGTTCAAACGTTGCCAACTGAAACTTTATACACGTACCTATTAAATTCGCGTCGTATTGTACCATACGTATTTAGATACTTGACAACTTCACGGCCGTGGTACTTCACATTGCTAACGATTTTAGAATATTTAAAGTATAAGGTAAAACAAACTGTTTCATTTCACTTCTAAAGATAGTCTATACGGATGTTTGTATCTAATGTATCTTCCCTTATACACTCTAAAAAAGATTTTCCTTTATTTCATGATATTTTTATTCATGCCATGGCTCACTGTAGGTCTGGTTGTTATTGTTCTGAAAGTTTTGATCTTTAATGCTAAAGATTCTTCAATAGGGTATCGTACTTTGTGTCTTTGTGCATAGAAATGATGTGTTAATGGAGGAATTTTCATAGTCCAAAAATCTTAAAGCAGAGAGTACTCACATTTAACTTGTAAGATTTAATCAATACTTTCTAATAAAATCTCGGTCATTATGAAGTCTATTTTTTCAATCAACGTCTAGGAATTATGACACATATTATTTTAATACCGATAGATGACCTTTTAAGGATAGAAGGTAGGGGCGTACAGTATTAATAGAACAGCGATATACATATTTCTCTCGGAGAACTACCTTACACGAAACGCGACTACTGAAACATTAAGGGTCTAAAGTTAATCAGAAATTATCGGGGCAAGAGAGAAGCATGCAGTTGCGTTTTGTGTTTACCATAGCGAAATAAACATTAATTTTTTGCATTGATTGTGTACAAGTATAAAAATTTAATGTAATCAAACGGAAGGTTGAATTATTTGAATTAGACGTATGTCAGGGGCACTTAATGCAAAACATTATATTTGTAGCCTTAACAGCATGGGGACCAATATGATATTCTAACTACAAAGGTCATGGATAATTAGTCAAAATTTAGTAAAGCTTGAATTACTTAAACAGTTCGAAAGGTTAACTGCGAGAATTTCGTAAATCCGTAGAGGCGGAAGAGTAATTACAAATCAGTTACTCCGAACTGTTTAAAGTCAGGACGAGAGAAGCGTAAAGGAAGTGGCGGAGAAGGGGGAAGTAGAAGAGAACGGACAGGAAAGGATAGTAATTTGATCGAAGTTAGATGTTAAATTGTGGAGAGTCTCGAACTATGGAAAACGAACAAGATGCTAATATTCTTCGAGAAGAACTTCTAGTTCCGTGTAAACTGTTTATATCAAAGTTCAAATAGTATTACGTGACAGGAATTTTGATAGTCCACGAAGAACCCATGACGAGCCCACAACATATATGCAGAATTGAAGGAACGGAAAAAAATTTCGTTAGAGTGAGAGAATTTTAACATTACTGGAAAAACTCCAACGGATATAAATAAATAACTTTACATAAAACAAAAAGGTTGGAAGGATGTAAATTTGAATTTACGAATACATCATACTCAACCGAAGTCAAATATCTTCTTTTTGAAGTATTATTCTTTAAATACAAAAATAGTTCAATTAATCGTAACCATCCAGGCAAAAAATATTAAAACGTAGTATCAAGTGCATTAATAGATATACAACTGCACGTCGAAAGTAAGAAGCGAAGCTTCTGAAAAACAAACATACCGATTTCGACCCGTTCGTGTTTCGGCATTTAAAATGCAACAGATATGATAGCAACTATGATTTATAAGCATCAGAGTTATGCGCCTGCCTCAATAATAGTTACTACTTCTCGAATGACTAAATTCCATTTAAAGCACATAGGCATCCATATAACACATATTGAAACATTATTTTTCACTATTATCAATCATTATTACTATTAAGTATCGATGTATGTTTGAAATTGTTTTGAGTAGTTCCTGGTTATACAGCCTGAGCCCTTTTATCGGTTTACAGGAGATCTCCCATAATAAATAAATTCAGTACATAATAGTGAATGCATTAGAGATTCTCTATATAATTTTACTACCCTATCAGAAATGCTACTTGGAAGTACTACAAAATCATTGTAAATACTGTTCAGAATAGATCTAACGAATGCCATTCATTCTAAGAGGGTTAGGGTTATCGTATAATCTGTAGGTATATCATGTGCATGGTTCAAATCCTAAGTCCGTTCTGTTGGACAATGATGTTTCTACGTATATATACAGTAAGGGTATAACAGTTATTTTTGTACCGGTACAAAATTAAGAGCAGTGTAGATTTCCGTAATAAGAAAAGCGGTAGTATACCGTGGAATGGTTTACTTGGCTCAGTCAGTCGGAAGATAAATCTGAACCGTTAAGTTTAATTAACGCAACAGACTGGGTGAAAAGCAGGCTTTATAACAGGAACGAAAGCCTGTGCCAAGAGTATCCTGCCCCCTCTATGCATATACGTGTCTATATTATATATACAAATATATATAGATATATCGGATGATGATAAATAAACGGCGGCAAAACTCGTCAGTAAGAAAGTTCATATAACATCGGATAAACGCACCGGTTCAATTAACCGTGGTGCAATGACATATTTTATAGGTTAGGGTGCTCGGCAAAGCCGATGCTTCAGGCAGCGTGGTCTGCATAAATCATTGGGCGAGTAAAGAACTCGCGGCTTGTGGATAAAAATTCCAGGAGAAGTAGAGCATAAAACCATTATGGCTCGCCATAGGTAGCCAGGTGAAATAAATTACGGGGTGTCAGAAAAGTTATCGGAATGTCCACCGTACTCGTACTCTCTATACCGTGTGTAAATGTTCTTGCATTTGGTAGAGGAGTCGTATAAACGTATTAAGCCACTAGCCCTTTCCTCCCCCTTATCTTCCCACGGGGAATCTGTTTTCAAATTTTGCATTTAAAAAATAGAAGTAAACACAATTCTCATAATACGTAGCTATGTACGATACTCTGGATTTATTATCGCAAAAATATTACGTATGCACGTGCAATATGTGCAGGAATGTCATGTATATTCTGTATAACATTCTGCAGTCCCTAAATATATTTTTTCTTAATATTCAATGTAGAAGGATACGGGTTTCTAGTTTTCTACAGATTGTGTGATTATTCTTAGTTACACGGTTAGGTATTATTAATAACTTCAATTTAAAGGATTCATCACTTGTGGTTGCTACTTTCAATGACAATACAATGAATATTCGTGAATATTAAATGTTATTTGAATATTTCATTACGTAAAGAATGAGACATTGACTTATTGGTTTAATTCTTTTTTTGGTTACAAATTTTCAGTCAGTATGACAATAAAATAATGAACATTACAGTATTTTCTTATTCTGATCGGATGAGCAGCTTATCAAAATTTTTATATGCAGAAGGATATAACACGCTCCCATATATATGCTGCATTTAAATAAGTTCAAACGTTATGATTAAGGACAATACTAACTCGTCCTTTATTGTTATATTGTCTGTAGAAATAATTAAAATACGGTTATCGAATAAACGAAACTATTATTAAATTTTCGAAATTCGCATTAAACATCAAAACTGAGGATTACGGATTACCAGAAATATAATAAGGATTGACCTTAGTCACAAGAAATACTCTCCAAAATTTTGACATAACCTTGGGATGTAGGTTCAATCGTTTTGTGCAAGAATTTAATAAATGCTACAAATGCTCAAATGTTTTGGAAATCTCTAAAAAAATACATTTCCACGTGAAGGATTTATACAATGTCGTTGACCCTCCCTGTCAGCTACTCTTGTGGCACGAGAGTAACATTCGTCTTTTCCCGAAAACGTGAGGCCGCGAGTCCCGGTAGCAATAAGAGACTTCTGCACGAATAATGAGACTTCTGGACTGGAATACTAATAGTAGAATTAACTGGCTTCCTAGTAGTTGGAAATTATAGAAGGGACATGCAACGAGAATACCTTTTCATTAACGGTAGAGTAAAGATGATTGACTTTGGTACGTTAGGAAGCATGTTCAATCCTTCCCGCAATATTTAAATAAAATTATGAATATCCACGTACCAATTTAGGTTATAATTATCAATATCTACAGTTCGTAAGCGCATCAAAAAATAAAATATAACATTCATACATAAACTTATTGTAATGCAATAGAAAAAAAATCTGATAGTTGCTAATATAATAGCCATTTGACTACATAGATTTACACGCTCGCCTAATCAGAGATTTCCTAGAAATCTACTTGCTATTACTTGTCACATTTTAATACCGCAATATTAATGCCACTTTACAGATGGACAAGAGAGCAGCTCGTGCTGAATCAATTCGTTTGGAAGTGACGCATTTCGGCGTGTGTGGAGGTAGAAAGGTGATTTGAGGTTAAATAGAACGTAAGAGGATAGTGAGACGTTAGAGAATTGAAGAAGGAAGAGAAGGAGAAGAGAAAGGAAGATACGCACAGAGAGAAAAGTTTATTATATTCTAGTAACATCGTTCCTCTAAGAAGAAACAAGAATACTTCAATTAGAACAATTGACACTGTCTTTCAGAAAAGCATTAGTAATAGAATATTAATATACACAAATAAAAATAATACAAAAAACAATAGAAATCAGTACATGAGTAAGTTCCACGTACAATGTAGAAAAAAATTAATTTATATAAATATAATTCAAAAATAAGAAAAAATGTTGGGAGCGAATTTCAGAGGATGCCAGTGGAAACAGAAAGAGGGAGTAAGAAAGAAAGAGAGAGGGGAAGAGTCAGACGGTTATTCTATGTGGGAATAAAGGCTGGACCACGATTAGCATTCTCTCATGAAGGAATGTGCTGGTCGTGTCACGTCAGCCGGTGATCGGTGTGAAGCCGCCTTCTCCTTCTCATTCTGGTCCTCATCCACATCCTCGCTCTCCTCATTTTCATTCCCGATACTCCTTCCTCGGTAATACTCGAAGGTCCTTGAGGTTCCTGCCCTGCTTACTCCCTTTGTCTTCCTTTCTATTGCTTCGTCAATTTTTAGAATTATCATGCATTACTTATCTCAATTAGAAACTAGATCAAATTAGACGTGGAATTATGTACTTTGTTCATTACCTTGATTTTTATTCATTTTCAGGTACAACACCATGCAATACGTAGGAGAGTCAATTGACTAATGCACTCCCAGGTGTGCAGGAAAGTTATGCGGCTGATTATGTAAGGCGGTAATAGTAGAATTTAAAAAATCAATATAATAGAATAGAAAACCTAATTTAGAATGCAGCGTGTATTGGTATTCCAAAATGGCAATATAGGAATACTAATTCAAAACCTTTGCTTCATTCGTGACGCAAACATGACAGTATTGTTTGCCAATATTAAAATATGACCTTCCAACATCTATTCAATGTATTGAGATCAATGTAAAATTTGAATCATAATTTTATGATAGATTACCATGATTGGTTCAAAATAACAGATTAATACAGTAGCATCAGTGGGAAGCGTTGCACGTCAGTTATCAATTCATTATTGATTGCCAATACTGAGAGACTAACTCCCAATACGACTCAAGATACGGTGCATTTTGAACACTCTAGTACTCTATAAGAAATTGTGCAATGATAACAATAATTGTACAATAGGTAATTAATATATAACAAATAGCATATATTGTGTAATGTATTACAGTTTTGAATGATACATCAAGCAGTAAGTGACATATACAGTGACTTACAAATTTAAGTCAAATTGTCTTTTCAAAGACAGTGAGAAGTAAAGGGAACAACACTTAAATTATATATTACTCACATCAGTAATGCTACAGGACAGGATAAAATAGAAGCAATAGTGTATAATTTACCTGTATTTGCTGGAGTTAAGTGAGATAAACATAACAATTCTTTGTATCCGAAAACATATTGAATAAACTTAGAAGTCAATCGATTTTCTATTAATAACATTATACAGATTCATAGCCTTTTATCAATAAGTGACCATGATAGTTCTATTGTTAAATATGTCCTTAATAACATTATACTCTATACGAAATTCTGACTTAAAAACTTTTTTTTAAACATCACTGAAATCACTATATACGTATTTGGCGCATGATTTATATCAAGGATATTCTTTCTCGGGGTCATTCAATTTCTACCAACCGCCAGGTAACGTCGTACCTTTTCTTACGAATCTTGACAGTTCTCAATCGCGTGATGTCGAATCATCATACGAGGAATCTTAACGATATTAAGTAGGAAAATTGGTATACACTGCGGTTGCTAATTTTTATGTATATCTTTTATGGTACACAGAGACGTTTCGTTTCGTTCAGCAGCTGTTGGATATTTTGGAAAGGTACAAATTGTCGACACGAATAGTAAGCTAAAAATGAAGGGGTAAACAGGTTTGCCGTGAGGCACGACCGTATGGTTTAAACACTGCCTTTGGTACTGTCATTACTAAAAAAAATGAATTTCCAGTATTCGTCATTTTTAAACAGCTGCTGAGGGTAACTGCAAATTATGCTGTTCTATGTACTCTGAATATTTCATTTTTGCTATAAATGTAAACACATTCAATTCCATGGTTTGTCCGGATATTTTAATGTAGACATTTTACCTACACCGAACAAAGACAATCGGAGATGTTCCATAGTGTCGAGCCTAAAAACTAAATTGAAATGAAATATCAGAGTAAATAGCTATCCCAATGCGTCAATCTATGGATTGTACAGTTATGTAATGGGATACGCTTCATTTTGCCTTCGGTGATGTTAACAGGAAATCGCATTGAGGAACAGGTTTGATGGCGCTCTAAGACTATAAAACTGTATGGCTTAAATACTTCAAGTATCGTAAATAATCTAGGATTCACGCCCGGGGGACATATTTCGTGGCAAGCCACTACACGCGTCTAAATTGATAGCTGAAAGTCACGAGGTTATTAGAAGGAGGGTTTAAGGTTACCTTCCGCAATAAATTTATTTATGATACACAATATCATTTGTATATGAAATATGATGCAGTAGCGGGAGCAAAAGCCAGGATTTGAAAGATTGGTTGCTTCTTTATAAGAAAGATTTGCGACTTACGATAGGAGAGCGTGCGAGAAATTAAAATGTCCTGAGAGAAGTTGTCATTTGAGTCGATTACAAGGAAAAGTTCTTTAGTCGAGTTTTCCGAAGTTATATTACGTTACAAAGTTAATCTTTCTTTCTATCTTTGTTTCTTTCTTTTTATTCTCCCCTGTCCCCACTTCCCTCTGATAATGCACAGAGAATAATACCAACCGCGAAATGGCGGCCATGGTTCGTGCTTGGAGATTCTCTTTCCGTTTTCACAATTTTTTTTCAAAATTCACTCCTCGTCATGTTATCAATGAAACGACTAACCTCAATAGCAAATTCGAATAGAAATCCTTTCCCTCTACTTGTATCTTCTTTCTTATATGCCGTTCGTTCGGAACATTCAAGCGTATTGCTTTCTCATATAATCCGAAGTGAGCAAAATAAAGATACTTTTTTATACAAAGAACTACGCTGACCATACAAAGAGACAGATACACGTGTGCTGGCTCGGTCAATGGCTGACTATTTGAGTGAGTGCCACGGACTGAATTGAAAATCACTCACCCACTGAATACAAATCACTTCCTTGTGCATGCACCTTCCACTGCGCTTTACGCGACGTGGCAATATATTTTATGGATAATCGATTCGAAAAGGTATTCTTGAAGACGTCCTTATACAGTGTTCAACACGTGCCTATATGGATAATTTGACCATTTAATTTAATCACCGAGCAGTGAGCATACGAAGTAAAAAATTTGTCATTTTGACCCCTGCAGTTTTGTTGAAAATATTGGAAAATTGGATCGCCAATTTTTGTATGGTTTCAAATGTGCTCTTTAAAATTCTGCAAGAATTTTTCAAATCGGTCTATTAACAAGAAAGATATGATTTTTTGAAAAAAGTGCAAATCGAGATTTTTTCGAGTTTCTGGCTTTTCCTTTTTTTTTTAACGCGTATATCTTGAAGCTTTTTAATTCTATTGACTATTTTTAATTATGGGCCTGCTCTTTGATCGATTCTCGATCGACTGAAAAAAAAAATGAAAATATGTCCATTTCAACTCGAGTTATGATGAAAAATATGAATGAGGTCCCCGGGACTCCAGTGTGGATTGTCCGTATGCAAAAAAAAGTGTGGTAAGCTAGGGTTAAGTTCTTACGAAAGTATAATGAGACACGATACGCTTCGGAAGTGCAATTAAAATATTAATGTTCCTGAAATATTAATATAATAGAAACATGCTAGATAAATTTTTATTTCCCTAGCATTTTTCTTGATCCGCGCCAAATATTTCCTCGTATTCTCGTGTTGGTCTTCTCTTGTTCTACTATTATCCGTATAGGCAAATGCCGAAAGTAGCATCGTGCACAAGGGATCTGCGTCGTTTGAAACAACTCTGAGGGATACGGCGATCGTGTATACTATAATAATACATGAGTTTTTATAAGTCGGATGGGATTGGAATGTGATTTCTGAAATAAACGTAAGAAATACTGTCACGTTTAAATTTTAATGGAAAACATCACTGGTATAAATTTAACTAAATTTCTCTTTCAATATTTCTCCAAACGTTTTTGTGAAATTATGTACTTTCTTTGAATTTCTTATCAAATTTGTATATAGGATATATAGAATATTTTCGTCATGTCTCGTACTTCGACGTTTAGCTGATAATTTGAATTTGATGATATTTATAGTTGCGAAACGTTAGAACGAGTCTATACCTTAAAAGTCAATAAGAAATAATAACGTTCAAATCGATAATTTAGGAAACAAAAACTGCGAGATGCGGAGAAAAGAAAATTTCAATACATAACATAATACAAAGTATTTTTTGAAAAATATAAAAAAGATTGCTCATACATATAGAAGGAAGGACTTCTAATTTATATTGAAAACCTTAAAGAAGATGATGTGCCAGAACAGCATTAACACTATGCAAGATTGTAACAAATATAAAAATAAACAATTTGAAATACCTTGGAAGTCATTATCACTAAGAAGGATGAATAGTAATTTCTTTAAAAGTTGATGACGGATCATAATAAGAGACTGAATCAATTGATGTACTCTTAAAATAAATACGGTACGATATATCTTCAAGGACTCTGGCGATGATGACTATACGTGTAAGGCTCGTCAACCATTTTTTACAAACGTTCTGAAGTCGACGGCAGTTCGTCATTCACGATTGCACGAAGAACCATCATGAAGTGTTCAAATAAAGCTATAATGAAAGCAAGTTCACGGGTCTCACAGTCTCATTGATTATGACCATCAGTAAGGTTGCTTAAAGATATTTTTAAAGTTCACCAGGTCGATGACAGTCCAAGTAGTCAAGGGTGGAAGCAAAATGACTGTACAAACAGGAGAGAAGCCTCGCGAATGCATGCGGGATACTGTTAACGTGTGATGCAGGTCGCCAGACCTGTTTCACATTGGATTATTTCTTTTTCACAAAGACTATTTAAGTAATGTCTTTTAGTTTGACAGACAACAAGCCTTGTTAAAAAGCCAACACGCTCCCAGAGGCGGGATGGGCAGCTAATCAACTGGGTGGAGATCGCACCGTGATAACTACCATGATGATTCTGAACTGTTACACACCATAGCAAACCGCAGTATACTATAGAATAGGTATATAGCGCAAAATCGGAGACTACCAAGTTCTAGAACCCCATTGTATTGTCACACCCATAACACCTTACCACAAGAGTATCCCTTCAACAGAGCTTGAAAGTATCATCCACCCACGAGCATCGGAAAAGACACCATAGATCCAGGAATGAAGAAGTCGACGATATCAGAAAGTGCAGGTATAACGAAATCCCGAGAGGCCAAGCGGGCCCCGTAGTCCTTATCAATGAAACTGGCCCCTTGTATTATTTATTACATGCCGAGGTCCGCGACTTTTCAGGAAGTCTAAATCGTAAATTTCGTTATCATTTAGAAGGATCGCCGTAAAATATATCCCAATGTTCCATGAATTAACATCAACTCTGTAACATTCTGATACTTAAAAAATAGCCTGGGTATTTTAAGAAAAATCAACCCTGTACCTTAAAATTATGATTGTATTTTATAGACGCAATGAAAAAAATATGTACGTGGAATTCGAAATAATCCAATGCAAAAAAGATAATACGTCGATTCTTCGTGATTCAATACCCTGCTAGTTATGTGTAAGTAATTGTTTAGCCTGCCGGGATACAAAGTGATGACCTGTTACGTCAGTGGAAGCAATTTGGAAGTTGGACTGCTCATTGGTTACATTGAGGTGCTGCGAATACAAATACTGCAAAAAAAGAAATATATATTTAAATACAAGGGCTCGTGGCGATATCGTCCTGGAATCTCTTTTTCCCTTCCTGCTTCTCGCGTCCTTTCTCTCCAGGAGGAGATTTTAATATAATAAATGTCTTACAAGAGCCGTCTTGGCTTCTCGGTAGGATACACTACTTGGCCTCCTTTGTCATTTTTATTTCCACACGTATCTCCACTAACTTATAAACGTACTGCATATTTTTTAATTCCTTATATTCGCAACTGTAATTGATATAAACATCTAAACTTGTAGATAGAATAAAGTAATAAATTTCTAAACGTCATGTATTTCGTTACATAATCGTGATATTGTAATATTGTAACACTGGAGAATTAAAGGAGCTTCGAAGCCGCCATGATTATGCGTACATACGCGAAAAAGCCTTCAACGAATCGAAGGTGGAATAATCACCCGTACGAATACGATTGATTTAAATTTATTTGGGCTCCCAAAAGAAACCGCGACACATTATTGCCGGCGGGTGCTACAAATTACATGGACTTAATTGCGCGGCAAGAGCCGACCGGGATGTATCCAGCGAGAAACGAAACTGGTCCGTCCAATAGGAAGTAGAGAGTAAATGGAGGGGTTTAAAGGACAGCAGAGGAAAGCGGAGGGAGGCAGTGGGAAGCCGTGACCATGGCAAACCCTGTAACAGTCACTCCGACGATGGGGACGAGATGAGCTCGCTAATGCATGTTGATTGCCCGGATAATTAAAATGGATGCCGTTGATACAATCCCCTCTTCCAATGGGTGGACCTCATCGTTCACGCGGATTTGTGGCTCAATCCTACCTAGATTTCCCTTCCAAATTATATCAATTCCGATAATAACTATACCCTTGGGAACTTTAAACAATTTATTGAATTACTTCATCCAATGTCAGCAGCGACTCAATAATACTATCCGATTTTTGTATCGTGTGAAATTCCATATTATGAAGGTATTATTATGATACCATAGCCTCGAATATAGTGTGCGATTACGACATTTTTCATATTTTTAATTATATTTTTGAAACATGTTAACGAAATTTAGTCTTTTTTTTTTAATGAAATCATATTTTTGAGTATCCTTTTATTATAGAATGGGTCACGTCGATATATTGTTAGACCATGTATCAGAAGTATAAGTGAGCTTTACAGTTGCACTGTTGCTGATATGAATTATGAAATTAAATTTCATTAGCGCGAATATTATTAAAAGAAATACGTCACTGAATAAAATTGTAATAATATTTCAATTAAAAAAACAAGGTGACTCATTTAACCTAAACACAAAATCTCTAGAAAATACTTAAGGTAGTTATCGCGAGGTATCGATTTTCTTAGGAAATCGTTGAAACTTTGCCTATCTATTATTCAATGCTTCTTGAATACATGTGTGAAGTTTCAAAATTACTTACCATCTTGTTTGCAAAATATACGGAATGAAAGTAGCCAAAATTGCAGTATATAGATAAACCTCGCATGTTAAAATAGCTATATTTCTTTCGAGATATCTCAGCTTCTAGGTGGTAAAAGTGGATGAAATTTCTAGGAGACACTTCTTTTACATCCAACATTACTACGATGATTGTTAAATTAAAAATCTTGGAACTTTTCAATCATTTTTTTACTGCATTATTTAAACAATATATAATATGAAATTGAAAAAATGATGGATCTCTATCCTTCCGCTTGTCTCAAAGATAATACCTTACGCAGGAAATATATTTGTAATGAACGGTGTACAGGGTATTCGCAAAAATACGAATACTATTATTATGATGCTAGGTGAACTACCTTAAAGGAAACATAACCCCTTTCAAGAATTCTCTGCATCCTTTCTTATTTTGTGGTTCCCTGGAAGGTTCGGCAAGCGTGTCGAAGTTAAGGTCTTTGGCTCCTTAGCGTGGGGGCTGTGCTTGAGAAGTGAGCCTACGAAGATCTTCGATGGATAAGGATACCGACTGTCTAATTAAACGCGCAAACAAATGCCCCTTTCCACTTCCACTCCGCGGGCCCATTACCGTGCACAGGCCCCTCGATTTTATCGGACGATAAAGGAGCCCCTGAAATATTTCAGCAAAATAAATGCACCAAACGAGTTTGCTAACACGTTCGCAATAATGACGAAATTCTTGATCGTGTTTGTTAAGCTGTCTGATAAAAACAATTCTCGGAATCATTTCGTGCAAATCCGGCAAATTTTACCTATTGATAACATGATCTTTCCGTATTAGATTCGCACAGGTTAACGTATCACGTGATTAATAAAAAAAATTGTTTAAATACACACATCAAATTAAAGCTTTATATTGAATTATAATTCTTCCATTAGTTTATCTCTTTGTTCCATGTAAAAACATGATAACTGCGCAGCACACCATAGCAAAACGTATAGTTGGCACGTAAAGCCCTAACTAGACAAGAACTCGAACGTTTCCAAGTACAGAAACGATCTATTGCCAACAAGAGGCAATGGGTATTTCGCAGGATAACATGGAGGCACGCTGTTTGCATGGAGATGTTTATGGATTAGAGGATCACGATTCAAAGGTGAATCGACTCTTTTAATTTTCATGTTACCGTGACTCATAGACCAACAGAACAGTTTAAACCGTATCATCAGAAACTCATAAAAGCATAATACACGAAGAAATTACGCAGTCTTATCGAAGCCGTGATTTTCTTTGACCTCGTAAGTTTCCTTGAACATTCTTGTTCCACCCACCCCTTCCTCGTCCTCTCTCAACCAATCCACCAATGCTCATTCCTCTTTCAACTAAACCTTTTGAAAAAAAGATTCAAGCTTCGAGGTTGACTACAACTTGAGCTCCGACTCTCCCACGCAAATTGAGCACGTAAATGCAATAATAAGGCTATAATCTACGAAGGCAATTGCGAGGTTGGCGTATCAGCCCTCAGATAAGTCATCTCAAGGAGGAGTCAGGGTAGAGCTTTACGAGCGTAGAAAACTTTTCAACGTCACACACATTCTGCGATACATAATATCTATACATTATGTTTGTACACCCATGGGGTCTTGTTTGCGTATACGCTGACGAAGTAAACATGTACACATATCATACTTTACATGTTTCTTCGCAAGCTTGAGAAATCTTCTTACCCTTTGACAGAAAAAAAAGAAACAGACAGTGCGGAATAATTCGTATGCTACGAAGAAATCGTATTAATTAAAAAAAAAACATTCAATTCTACGTACTAGTCAATGAATTTCATGTTAAGGTCCGAAAGTACATTCGCTTTGGCTGTTTTCACAATTCCTTCATAGGGTAGACATTTAAACGCTTATCTTATTATATATGAGCTATGACGTAAGACAGAGTTGTTGTATCTATGGCCTACCGTGTAAGAAGTTTAATACTGCCCCATAATGCTGGGTGAGTCTCTCATTGCATGTATCAGCTTTTAGAAGGGTAGAGGATGAGACAGACGAGTTAAGTTTCTTAGATAATTCATTGGTTGTAAGTCTTGTGTCTTATGTCTCGTTCATCTGCCATTCTCTGGCGGGTTTGCATTTTAATTTATTATCGTAGGAGAATTTATTGCCTTCATATGGCTTCCAGGTCAACGTGTGTCTACTTTATTCCGGTTATTTGATAGAAGTAAGGGTGAGCGGATACATAATGGGAGTAATTATGGAATTAATGGTGTAGCAGTTCGATTAAATGAAATCTCTTGAGAAAATTTCATTGACATGTTCTAAGAGTAAATATATTATTATTTCTTCTTAGACTTGCAAATAGAAAGAAAAATGGCAAACGCATGTAAGGCACGAAAACTCTAAGAATACAAGAATATCCCCTCTCGTCTCTCGTAGAGAGTAAGTCTCCTCGCGTGGACACCCTGGAGTGGAACTGCGCTCTAAACGACCAGACGACGATGCTTGCTTGTTCCTCAGGATTGGTGAGCAGAGGCGAGAAACGAACGCCTCCGCTCACCAGACCTCGTAATATATTATTGACGTTCGAATATATTACATTTTGAGGAGACTGTAGCCAATCGACGAGCAAAGCTCACACAGCTATACGTACCTAATTTCAATAATTTTATCCGACAAGTCTCGCAGCCATATTGAACTAGAAGGATCTTTGGTATAACCAGATCGATAAACAGTGCTATTCATTGTATGGAATATTCCTCCTCATAAATGTTTGATCTGCCAAATTTTGTACTTGTACGTATTATTTATACATTACGTACGGGATATGAATTTTGTTTGTATAAATAAAAAAGGGTTCTTATAACATTTAAAAAAAAAATAAACTTAATGTTCTGCCGTTACTCATGCGTATGTAATGAGAGTAATATTACGGAGAAAAATGTATAATAGCCATTATAACTAGAGCAATGGTTAGTAATAGGACAATAACAAATTTCTAGCGACAATGACAACAATTCTAGTAAGACTGACAAAGTCAACTATAGTTGGGCCGCGACATTACATTTTGAGGTTAACCGCTAAGAGAGAGCAAATATACAGTACTTAACATTGCTTGCTCAATTTTAGTATACTCAACTCAAGATCGGTGTAATATCCTTAGTAGAATTATATATTTGTTTTCGTTATTAGACAGCACGTGGTAGAATCTAGAGAATCCCTTAAGTTCCATCTGCCAAAATCGGAGTCTGATGTAGCGACCCGACTAAAGTAAGACTTACAATCGCGATGGTAAATTTTAACAGAATTGTTGTCATTGCTACTAGAATTTATTGTCCAAATACCAACCATTGCTCTAGTAATCATTTTTTTCTGCGTGTAGGCTCCTGAAATTATAGTATGTACATAGTATTGCAAATTAAGCATGTAATACTTAAGTTAAAAATACAATGCACCAAAAGTTTAAGTATGCGCATGGCGTTGTACGCACATGTGTGCGTGTCTGCTACAGAGAGGCTGGAGGTAACGAGAATGAAATATTGTTATTGGCACGGCTATGGGTCTGCAGGGGCCTGCATATAATCCAAAGACTCAAGGAACTTGGAAGTGCATGAATTTTAAATTATGAAGGAGAAACGCGAGATGACAAGACGTCGTCACAAATCATTGTCATGTGAATTCAATAGATGAAAAATTAAAGCGTTGCGCTGTAGATACTTATATCAGCGGTTCTCTTTGTATACTAATTTGTCAAAGAGATGTGGTCCAAACAATATTGTTTCATTGCGAGGACAAAGAAAAAGTTGTAATTGTACGCGGGTAGTTTTCTCATCGAATCTAACTTTCCTTCATAACCAGTTTCTTAGGAGACTTGTTGTAAACGACTACGCCAGCTTCCTGCATTTACACGCGTCCAGCGAACTGTCCATTTTGTACCTTGTTTTCATTCTGGCATACACCACGGTCATATTGCTCCGCATCCTCTATAGTTACTTTTCGAAACTACCTAAATTTGGAAACTTCTTTTAAAAGACAATGCCAGTTATCGTAGGATATCTAGAAAATTGCAACGTAAAATAATCGAGGTGTAGTACATTATAGTACTACTATAGTACACAGCCCGACATTAATGGTCTGTGGAAGGGATGCTTTTACTTTCAAAAATTTCCCTCTCCAAACTCATCCATGTGCTTTCTCTACTATCGCTCTCTTGCTATGGCAAGCGCTTAAATTCTTCCATTTTTTGAGTCGCATAATACGAAATGATTTAATGTTAGAGAACGTCCAAGAGTATTTCACCGCTGTAAAGTTTTTGGTGGTCCTTTTCCAAATGCGAGAGAAACATATGAGATGGACTTCGAGGCGATGCTCCATTTTTCAGTCACTTGATCAATTATATTAAAATTCGTTTCAATGAAGCGATTGATCAAAATAGATTTTGGATAGATTTTTAGAGCTTTGGTATCAAAAGGCCCTTTTCAGGGCCATCGAAAACTTTACACCGGTGGAATACTCATGGACGTTCTCTACTATCATTAAATCGTTTCGTATTATACGATTCAAAAGATTCAAGAATTTAAGCGTTCGCCATAGCAAGAGAGCGACAGTAGTGAAAATACGTGTGTAGGTTTGGAGAGGGAAATTTTTTAAAGTAGAGATTTGAGAGTGGCGTGGGCATCCATTCCACGGACCATTAATGTCGTGCTGTGTACTACTTTAGAGTCTAATAAAGTATAATGAAAAGAAACCTGACATATATTTGTCATTTATCACTGATAAATTATCAGTAATTTTTTTATTATCATTGTATCAACATATTTCATGTAAAAAAATAGGTATAACAGTATCTTCAGCATCTGGATAATTAGTAATGAAAAAAAAATATGTTACACGTTAAAAGATATAATAAAATTGAGCAGTATTGTTATGTAATATACCTGGTTATTTAACTCAAACGCACCACCTAAAGTTAGCGCGCCCATTTGATTCTTATGGTAACACCATGTTCAGGTGGTGCGTTTGGGTTCAAATACCGGGAATATTTCATAATGAGAATAATTATATTTTAATAACCATACGTTCATAGTTTGTTTTTCTAGTATAACGTCGTGCTATTTCTAAAAAATATTATTTTTCAAAAATAGTATATTGTTGTATACATCTTGGATGCGAGGGATTAATTAGCTTTTATTTAAGTCTCTGGATTTTTATAGACGTCAGAGTATTTATTCGTTTAATAAGTAACCTCGTTGTTACATCATTTACGTACATATATAATCCGATCAAACGTGATTTGTTATGTGCACCTACTTCTACAGCGAATTTGATTTTTCGAAAAATGCTCTCACGACATGAAATATCTGAATCTGCTGTTTAATACAAAATCACGCTTTGCTTTTACGCCTGCTTTAAACTATTCCTTAGGTATCAGATTATATCTACCATAAATACCATCTCAGTTACTGGCATGTAATAATTGCCATTACGTAGCATTTTTTACTAATATTTATAAGAGAGTCGCTCAAAGTCATAATATTCTTATCGGTCGCACAAATGCCACATGTTTCCGGTGGTATGCTATTCAAAATGGACGTATGGCGCCTACAATCGTGATCAACAGATGAGAGCACATCATGAAATAAAAAATCGACTGTCCTGACAATATTCTGCGAAACGCGAACTAACAGAAAAGCTCATCCACCGCTTCCATGCACTCCTGAAGTCATTCTACCTAGTACAGAAAGATTAGTCGAAGAGAGTCTAATAAAAGAATCCAAAGTAAGGTAGAAAGAGGTCGGCAAATAGCAATATAGAGACCAATATGAGTTTTGTAACGGAACAATGATCTGCAACAGAGTTTTGAAAGTTCCGACAGTTTTATCTTCCGCGAACTTCCACTTCACTTCGGTATCCTTCCTACTCTACCTTCTCTATATTTTCTGTGCTACCTTTAATTTTTCTATCTTCGTCAGATTCGTATTTCTTATACATTGTCTCTACTTTATTCTTTGAGTTAACAATTGTACTTCATTAAAATAAAACTTTGTTATGCTCCAAATAAATACTCAGACTTGATATAGTATAGCTCCATACATGTAAGATGGCATAGCAGTACTATGTAGAAGTATCCAAGAACTAGATATCTGAATTATATTATATAATAACTACTTGGCACATAATAGCTTTGGAAAGTTGGAATATAGCTGACTTAAAAAATTATGACGTATTTCAATAGTTTCATTTTTCACCTTTCTTGTATCTCTATTGATAACGCCAGAGTATCCCAGTACTCGAAGATTCTTCAATAAATTGGATCAATGTGCCTGAGAGGTTAAATTATTTTATAAAACGCACCCATGGATCGTGGAAAGAAGTATGTTATTCATAAAAAAAAAGAACAGAAATTACCATCGTTTCGTTGAACCTACTCATTATCTTACTCCTCTCGCATACATTTGATCATTTGGCTTTCAAGAAACTTTTAGATCGAAACTACACAGTATCGTTAAATCGACTTCTAGATAGTTTATGTTATATCCTTGTATGTAGTCGCCGATAATATATAAACTATTCATATCTTGGGCTCGTTCTATAATGGGAACTTAACTCATTTACAATTAACAGAAAATTTGAATAGAACATGAAACTCATTACATAAATCATACTACCCTGTCTACGTACATGATACTCTAAGTATACATGTTTTAATATTTTGAAATATACTTATAGATTATACATTATGGAAAAATCCGTATTAGCTTCCTTGTGAAGTACACCGACTTCTATGTAAAGAAAACACCTGAAGAAATATGATGTATTTCATTGGTTTGCATGCAAGTCCTAGATAAATGATTGAATTAGAAAAAAGAAAAGGAATAAAATTTATAAAGGCCAAATAGAAATAAATAATAAATACAAACTGCGATAGTTAATAAGAAATTCTATTAATATTATTTTATAAATATATAATCAGAAGTATTTGAAACTTACCGTTTTTCTTGGGTCTTCATAAATCTTTTTACTGACTTATATTTTTCTATACCAAATACTCTTAACTCTCTCTCACCTGAAACAAAAGAAAAATATTGCTCGATTAATCATGACTGTTTATACAGTACAAACGAGTGGTGGAATAACTCGCGATACTAGGCTTTAGCTTTACAAATCTTCTACAATGAACTATTAGGTTGATGAATACTTTTCAATGCAACTTAAGCTATATTTTTTCATACTTTATAAGGCAACGGCGGCTGCATTTACTATGCCTTGAAATTCTCCCTTTACCTATTTTTAAATTTTTATTTCTAATTTACATTTTAAGCGTGACAATAAGTTGCTCGTCGATAACTAGGATGCATGAAAGTTACGTATCTGTATCGTTGCGGGAAAGGAAACAGTTTGTCGAAGTATCAATCAATATTTCCAATACACGATAGTAGTGCCATTTGGATATGCAAATATGTAAAAAAAAATCTTTACTGTATACAAAAGTCTCTCTATTTTAAGGTGGTTCGATCATCATAATTATAATAGTAATAAATATTCATCAGTTAAACAGTCAGTAAAGAAATTGCAAATTTTTAATATTAAAAATTAATTTGTAAGAATATAAGAAAACTTTAAGTTTCGAGTCTTAAATCATGAAAATGTACTCTATAGAAATAAAAATATCGAATTGTAAATTGTTCATATTTACGTATACAGTATATCTATACAGTATATAGACATATATCATAAAATTGACACTTCGATTTATTATATTTCAAGAATCGTACGGCAAATCTCATTCAATTTTGCATAGCTCGAAATTAAGCTATAAATTAACACGTATACCAAATTTGAATATTTATTTTGAAATAAGTCTAGTGATCGAACCACCTTAATTTACAGCATTTTTTATTATCTATACGCATTATCGTCCCCGCATAATAGCGCACGTGACCATGACTTTTTATGGTCACGATTTTAAACATACATACTGTGGAATTACAATTACTTCATTACATTTACGGTACTTGCGCAATTCGATCTACGATTCAAAACTCCCACCGAAACTTTGCAGATTTCGTCTCTGCTTCGTCATTACATTTTTTTGTATGATCCGGTAACCACGTATTAAATTATTTCTGCAAATTTTCACATTAACAGTAAGGTCCCATTGACAGATCTCCCACAGAATAGAATTCGAGTTGTCGAAAACATTAAGAGAGAAGAAGACAACTTTCGGACGGAATTGAAACCCATAAAAAGGAAATCCCGTTGACGTAGTTGAGAACATCGCTTATCTTCACCTCGCCACAGATCGCAAAATAGACATAGGTTGGACAGAAATTCTCGTAATAACTGTCGTTCAGACTCAAACGATACTGTACTTCGCGCGAGGAGTACCCCTTCATAGTCAAAGCAAATTTTGTGAGAATGATACAAAACGTCCCCATGTTTCCCAACATTCCTATAAAGAGAGCATTGAATGTTGCCCGAGAGACACGTCTCGTTTTAGTTGCGATCATAACCGTTTCTCAGAGACACCGCACCCTCATAGCAGAACTCCAACTCGTAACATAACACGATTTCAAATTAAAACGAGAGATCTGCTCAAAAACAACAGAGTAACAGCGAATCTGCAATATTGAAAAATTATATCTTACAAGGAACGTATCCAAGACGTCCCTCCTCGATTTTGATGAAACTTGATAGGCAAGTATAGCGTCTCGAAAGATGAACATGCGTATAATACTAGCGGCCCGTATTAGGTTTTAGGGGGTGAAATACCCTTTTATAGGTGCAATATGACTTTCATATCGGACCGATTAGCGCCGTAAATACACGAAGTACAGTTTCAGACAAAGTTGAATGGTTTCGAATGTACTTTCAGATAAGGTAACAAAGAAATGTATTCAATCATTTTTTTTGTCGAAAATTACCCCCACCACCCTTATTTTTAGGAATTCGACCAAACTTCTATGACGTAATATGTGCAGAATCACATTTTAAATCTAACCGTGTATAACAAAGTTCCGTATAATATTGTTTTTTTTTTCATCTGGTAGCAGGATAATCGTTAAATTATGCTAAATATGTGAATCACGTTTTTAAAATGCAGAATGAAAGCAATATCAAGTCTCATTTGCCAGTATCTGTTCAGATTACCTAGGCAAATAAAGTTATGTAGGCAAAGTAATAATTTCAATAACAAGTGAAATATAACATAAATATGTGACGAAATACATTTACGTAAAATATACCTCGAGCACAGAAGATTTTATCACACAAATAATTTAACAGATGTTACGGCTTATCTCAAATTAAAAAATAAATGGTACATTGGCAGAAAAACTAACGTGCTCCTTCGAAAGTGACCATGTCGATTTTGAATATAAAAAGGCTGCAGTCGAGTACTGGAGAAGCGGGAAAATAGATACAGAAAAGTTATTTCTAAAAAAACAGTTACGAAGATGGGAAAGACAAGTAAATACAGGAGGATTTTATATGCATAAGTTGCGGCAAATCTCGGAACGCACTTTATTAAAGTTTATTGAGGCTATTGATAGACAAGCATTAATTCACGATATAGGTGTCCGATGATAGACCTTGCAAGCTAGTCGTGAGGTAGATTTACCTACTTTTAAAGCATCTATTCATTGGTGAACAAATTTCAAAAATAAACATGCAATTGTGTCCCGGAAAGTAACCGAAATCACAAGTAATGCACACGTCATAAGTATTATTATATTTATTAAGGGTAAACATGGGATAAATACCCCACAAGGATAGATGCCCATCCCCCTTTATTTCCTATATGCCAACACGATTGATCTAATAATGTAATCTAATTGTTATAGTTTGCATATTTAGAAATACAGATACAAAAAATGGACATGTCATTACAATAAATATGTATTTATAACAACTATAAGGTGAACCCACGGCTTCTTGTTAATTTCAGTTAAATTTTGGTCCTGTATAATAAGGGTTTAATAATGCTTTATGAAGAACTTCGAGGGGAACGTTGCTTTATCGAAAAGCGAAGAGGTTAAATTAAAGATAACATGCATTATAATATCATTTAAACTGAAGGTTTTTAAATAATATTGGTATGGCATCTATTCCATGCTTTATTTTGTGTCCGAGGTTAGATGTTCCAGTGGTAAATGAGGATAGATGCCCCTAGCTACCTACTGTAACGACGCTCAATACGGTAGGTAAGTGATTCGTAGATAAGTTTGTTCAAGATGAAAAAAGATATGTTTCCCTTCTATGATTTATCCTATTTTGCAAAGGATGTCAAATAATACCCATGAACAATTACATTTTTAATAAGAAGTAGTTGAGGTTTTAACCTCAATTGTGTCACATTGTTTTCTAATCACTTGCATAGGGTATACATGCTCGCATGTATAGGCATTTATCCGATGGTGTGGACATCTATCCCCGAAAATGATAGAAACTAAACACATTATTTTTCTCAAAATGATAGCTTTTTTAGTAGAAATGACATTTATTTATAATGAGAATTATTCATTTATATATATTTATTCATTTATTTAGATTCTAGCACAAACTGATATTACTGTAAACTTTATTTTCCTTAAGTAGGGCATCTATCCCATGTTTATCCTATATAAAAATTGGCATATATAATCTATATATAATATTTACATAAACATAGTCCAGAATAAACGCAGCTATTCACAGCACCACGTTTCCCGCTCGCTTTTTACATTTGTTTCATCCCATAACACACATCACAGAAAAATTTCGGAACCCATCGCTAAAATGCCATTATTGGGGTTCAAGAAATTCCTTATATGATAATTCGTCGATGAAATAGATTAAACGTAGTAGATGTCGAGAACCAACATCAAGTTGCAGTACAAGAATTATTGTGAATCGTATGTCTTGTCACTGAAAATCTTGTGAATTTTAGTGCAACTTTGGAATATGGACTTCTTGACAGTTCATGATTGGCAGTAAAGAAAACTTTTTATTGTTTTGTTTGTTAAATCGCTTAAGCATTGCAACGTCACTGAAAAACGTTCAATTGTAATGTATAACATAATAATTTTGTGTTAAATAAACGTATAATGATTCCTTTCGGTAAATATTTATATTTTATATACAGATTATATATGCCCATTTTTATACATAAAATATTATAAATCTGGCAATGGGCTATTTTGGAGACGATTTCATTTACGTATTGGCTACTTTGAGGACATGTGGCTGTTTTAAGGTCTGTCCCCCAAAGAATTTTTAGCGTAACGGCTGTTTTAAGGGCCACAAAGCGGCTCTCACACCGATTTTCCAAAATTTTTGCAATGCTAGACAACCGGAACTGTGATGGGCTGAGAAATGACTAGGTTAGGTTAGGTTAGGTTAGAATTCCAGTGCTAGATGTCCCAATGTTTAGTTTAAAAAAAAAAAACATTTCAGCTTGCCGTTGTGAATGCCCCATAATCGGCAAGGTCCTCAAAACAGCCACTAGAAACGTTTACACATATTGTATATATATATATATATGTAAATTATTCAGTCCCGGGACATTTTTTACCAAGTATGTACAATGCTAGAATACGAAAGAAAAT
>JARQST010000369.1:7028-18659 GCA_030142225.1 Pachycephus smyrnensis
ATTTCTAGTCAAGCCCTACATATACTGTGAATCCGGACGAAATCGGTGATGACGAGTAGCCGGCATCCCCTTGTTAGTCTAAATCTTATATGTAGTGTTTAATTATTACGCGGCCTTAACACCTCCCCCCTGGGAGTATAACGAGTCCCATCGTTCTCAGTTGCTCGAGGTAGGTGTTGCGTCATGTGGAGTTAGTTACTCCCGCCATAGGTCTCCTGCTGCTAATTCCCTTATTATGTTGCGTAAGTTATCTGCTTCTTCTCCGACGACTCGATGTGGTACAAGCCCATGATCCATACTGACATAATCAGTAATTCCGTCCTCCAATGATCCTGTTACTGGTGTCGGAGGTGGTTGAAGTTCCTCAGGAATCGAACTTTCCATACGATTACTGTAGTTCAGATTCTGGTAGGTTACACCCTCAACAGTGTTGATTACTTGCATAATGGAGGAAGGTTTATTGGATTCTAGTGGCTCCGGAACAGGATTTGTATCCATGATTTCGTAATCAGCCTGGTTGCTTGTAGATGGTTGATTCTCCGGTTCGGCTGCTGGATGAGACATGAGATTATTGTCGGACTGTTCGCTTACGTAGAATAAATCGCTTTTTACTCGTATGCGAGGTTGTTCAGAGGTTGCTGGCTGCTCAGGTACTGACGTCGACACTTCGGTGGCGGCTTCCTTAGATGTTGAAGCCTTCTGTCTTAGGTTAGCCTTTCTTTGCCGAGCCTCCGCTAATGGTATCGTTGGAGGATATGGCGGTATTTCGTCTTCCATTCGCCGGGCCCTCGATATTGGTACTAATGGAGGACATGGCGATACTTCCCTGGCTGGTCGCTGATCAAATGTTTGGAGTGGGTACACAGGAAATATTTCCCATCCGTAGGCTGGATTATTGTGTACGTGTACTCCTGATCGTGAATCTATGCGAGATTGCATTTCCACTACTGTAGCTATTGAGTCCGGATACGTGACACGATTAGCTATCATAGAATAATTAGTGAACAAACTCGGATCATTTATTCCCACATTTCAATAATCTCCGACTGTTTGAGTTATTTGTTCGAATGTCCTGATAGGTGGACCCATTTCTGGCGCGTGGAGTACTGGACGGCTGGTGAGGCGAGCGAATTCCTCTGGCAAACTTCCATTGTATGCTGGCGCTATGCGATCAATCACGACCATATTAAATGATTGGGCGATGAGATGGCAGTTGTAGGAGACCCATTCTCCTGTGACGTAGACTGGTGGTTGAGCTGTACCTTCCATATTCAAAGGAAAAAGGTAAGTTGACACTTCTTTGCTTAGTCACTTGTTTCACTCACTTGACACTATATTATTCGTTAGTTCGTGTAAATCGTAATTTTCCCCTCACAGAATCTAAAACTATGGATTATAGAATTGGATTAGTAGTGCGAAATCTCGAATCAGCTAATTCTTGAGCATTTTATTTATAATAATTATGTATTATTTTTTTTTAAAGATAAAAATGCTATTTGATATGCTATATATGCTGAACTCGAGACTGCTTTGTGGAAATTTCGCACGTTTTACAAAGTAAAACAAAATTAATAAAAAAATATAAAAGATTAAAATTGTTAAACAAAGATGGAGATATTTCGAAATAGAATTGTTGTTGAATATAATGCAAGTTGTTTTAACGGGGCTTACGTATTATTACAATTTTTCTTAAATGGAGTTATTCTATATGTTTCTTATAATTTTATTGTATAAGCGGAATATGTATTTTTTAATGTTGGGAAGTTATAGGAACTAAAGAATCTTTCGTGTCGGGAAATACGGTTTCTTAATTAATCGGCTTAATGATAAATTTTCAAGTACTTAGCAAAGCATGTATATAAAAGAAATTTCAATAGACTTAGGAGCGACAAGTGCTGAATTAATTTCATGTAACGACTAAACCGAGAATAAAATAAAATGTAAATTGTTTATAATTTTAAACGCAAAATTAATTACAATACGTAGCGGTAAAGAATGTTGTATAAAATTGCTTATGAATTTAGTTAGCTTAAAAATATGCTTGCTTATGAAAAAAAAGAAAATAAAGACAATACCGTGCGGCTCTGAACTTTGAAACAGATACAATAAATTTTATGACCTAATAGTCGGCGTAAGTGGAAGGTCGTCTTAAGGTATATATTGTATTTTTTCTTTTCACTGAATATTATAGAAATTCGTGACGCTAGAATATAAGATGGTTAAAATAAACTTTCAGTTATCTCGAATTACAAAAGAAATTGGACTTACGAATTATATATATATTTTTAAATTTACTAGAGGGTTGGTTGTAGAAATTAATAAAATTATAATTCTTCCGAACCCTTTTCTTCAATATGACTATGATAGTACTTCGAACAATTACATGCAGTTTCCTCCGCTTTTAAACGAAATTGATTCTATAGGTTTATTTATAAAATTGTTTGCCTTAGCAAAACGAAAAAAGATATAGCGAAAGATATATTATATTAATATAGCAAAATTATTTAAGGAATGCTCCCTGAATTCTAAATAAAATTAAAAATTTCTTTTTATGTATTATGACGTATTTTTCGCGATCGAGCCTCACCGGGAAATGCGAGGTCAACCGGCGCACAACTTACGCGACTCCCTCGCGTACTTGGCCACTCAGGGGCTGACAGGTTCTAACCGATCACCCGCTTGCGGTTGGGCGCCAGGTTCCAAACGGGAACCACGTATCGACATACGACGAAACAATCTCTCCTAGTGTGCCTCCTTGTGCTAGCTCAGCTACGCGGAGGCGGCGGGATCCGAAACAATAGGTCGGATGAGGTCAGACGATCACGCAACACAGAAAAATAGTTTCGTACACGATCTTTTCTAATATAACACAAAAAGGTTCGGTTTATTGAGGGCCGTCGGCGCGAAGCGCGACGGTCTCGTACAGAGCCGAATGAAAATTAATTTAACAAACAAAAGAAAAGAAACGAATAAGAAACAATAAATTCAATTAAATTCGCTTTGCTTGTGCGATCCTTCCGCGATTAACGCGATACAGCAAATTCCCTAAAATGTGGAACGCACAAGAACAAAAAAAAAACTTGAACGATAGGTACGGCGCGTACCTTCTAGGCTAATTTCAATAATCTAAGAAATTTCAGAAATTCTCACCGCGGCTAATCCGCGGACAATAATCGAACAAATAAACCGACCGTTAAGGACTTCTACGCGTTCTACGCGTCGCGAAATCAAAATCAGAAGTTCCTTACGGACGGAAAGACACGGATCAATTCGGAAGCACTAACACAATTCAAAATCAAAATCAAATAAAAATTTGAACCGTGAACCCTGCCGGTCGACGGATCTTCGTGCCTTGGTCAGAACGAATCGAGGGGTGTCGCCCCTCAGTGTGTCCTCTGCACGCGCAATCACCCGAAACAAAACCGCAAGTACCATGACTTGCACGAAAATGCGTCACTCACAAAAGTCAACATACACTCGCTTACCGTGGCGTTCCCTGGTCGCGTAATCCCAGAGTAAGAAGGCTTCAGCCAAATTGCACCACGTGCACCCGCGTTACGTACTTGTATCAACAAAACCCACGTTCGAACACGCGTTCGATGCCGAGTGTAGTCCAAGCAGGATTGATTCTAGATCCTCACGCGCTTTGCCTCCGCGTGAGGGGTAGCACCCCCTCCCTTAGGCTAATGGGCGGCGATTCGCCCTGCGGACGAATCCTTCAACCCAAAATCCGCGCTACGCGCCAGTTTCGAAGATGTCATCGCGACAATTAGTATTTATCAGAGGAAATCGTGGACTGTTCCATGGTATCTGTCCCACGACGGGTTCCCTTCCTCATTGCGCGAGGGTGCACCAGGCGTCTCTGGATTCCCAACTCGCGGGAACGTATTTATGCGAAGCCTGACGGTGGGCGGTAGGCCCTAGGGGTCGGTAGCGGTGCTCATTGTCGAGCGCTTCGCGCGCCACTTTCAGTCGTCGTGGTTGAGACTCAGCCGGGCAGGGCGCGTTGCTGCTGCGTGACGATACGTCGGCCCCGCGATGCGCGCGCCTCCTGGGACAGTAGCGCTGCTCTCCAGAGCTAGCGCGAGTGTCGTCCCTCGTGCGTCACAGCTCCCTCCTCCCGGACTCCAGCTGGCTCTTCCCTGTCTCTCTTTCCTTTGCTTCGTTGGGCGCGTCTTCTCAGGCACGGCGAACGAGCGATCTATTCGAACTCCGGCAGAGTACACAGCAAAAAAAGAAAAGCAATAAACTCTCGTGTCATTTTTCTTATGAGGCCCTTGCGGTCGGTGGATCCTGCCTGGACTTTCTTTCGTGGCCTTGCGCCACTTTCGCGTTTCGGCGGGATTTCCGCCGAGGACCTGACGGGTGCAATTCACCACGTCACAACAGCCCTCCCCCAGGCGGGAACTCACGCGGTAAACGATTGTGAAGGAACATCGACAGTCCTGTTGCTGTCGCGCGACTCGAATCTACCGCGAATCCAGGCACGTCAATGCACGTTCCGGCCGAGCTCCTCGGCCCCAATCAGGGCGGTTCAGTCATTTTCTTCCCCTCCTCAGGGGGTCCACCACCAGACAAACAAGGGTAACCAGCACAATACAAATGGCTAAACTGAATGGTTTTATTCCATCCCGCGTGGCTCGACGCGGGTTAAACATCGTCGTCGTCGGGCTCATTCTTACGAGACATAGTATCGCGGCATGCAATCAGGTCCTTGACATGGTATCTACCGGCCGGTCTGACCTTTTCGTCTTCGAGCTCATAAATAACCGGGGAGATACTTTTCCTAATTCGATATCGTTCAGTCGTATATTTCTTTGCTAGTTTCGCCGTAAAGCCTTTCGCGGCGGAGGACAGTACGCGTACTTTCCGATGAACGAAATCGCCTTCGACGAATCGTACATCCCGATGATGACGATCGTAATAACGCGCCTGCCGTTCGAAAGCTTTACTTAAGTTATCGGTCACTAGACGGTACAATTCTGATAGTCGTTCTAAACCTGATTTCCACTTGTCTGTGTTCGGGACGGGAATGTCAACCTCTCCTTCCAGTAGCCGCCGCTGATACTTCGGCGCGCTCGGTTGACGCCCGAAGTTCAAGAACGCGGGGGATACGTGCAAGGAACTGTGCACTGCAGTATTGTACGCGTACCGAAATTCATGCAAGTGCACATCCCATTCCCGATGGTCTAAGTTGATGAAGGCAATTATCATGGATTTTAGCACCCTATTCACGCGTTCTACAGGGTTCGCCTGCGCGTGATACAGGGGTGTGGTCGCGTGGTACACTCCGGAGGTTTGTGCGACCTCCTCGATCGTACGATTGACAAATTCGGTTCCATTGTCAGTCAGTAGGACTTCAGTTGTTCCCCATCGACATACTATTTTATCCTCGAAGTGCGTGACAATCGATTTTCCTTCGGCCTTCCTGAGAGGACATATCTCGATCCATTTGGTGAACAAATCTTGGAAAACGAGTAAGTACGCGTGTCCCGACTTACTCAGGGGGAACGGTCCCATAATATCCGCGGCAACGATAGTTCAGGGTGTTTCAACGACGCGTTGACTCATCAGCTCGGCGGGTGCTTACTGCGAGACTTTACTCGTCTGACAGATTTCGCACGCTCGCACGTATTGCTCAACTTCCTCATGCATACCTGGCCAATAATAATCAAACGCCACGCGATCGTGCGTTTTCTCGACTCCCAAATGTCCTGTTTGCGGATCGTCGTGGTTTTCCCGCAGGATACCCTCACGCGATGATTTCACGGGTACTAGTTTTCATGCATCCAAATCCTGAGTTACTCGATTCACTAATTCTTTCGGTCTGAATCGGTACAAACAATCGTTTTCCACCCTCCAACTCTTCCATTTGGCTGGATTTTGGGCTACGTTGGTCTTTCTTCGTGAATACCATTCGTCAGTCACCTCGGCTATCGACATACTTGGGGTAACTTCGTGCGCGTCAACTTCTACCGTCGATAATTCATCCTCGGGGTCTTCTTCGTACATTCGCGACAACGCGTCGGGTACGACATTAAGCGATCCTTTCCTATGTACGATGTCACATTCATAGCCTTGCAATTTCAAAGCCCATCGACCTAAGCGACCTGTCGGATTCTTGAGGTTGTGTAACCACCTCAAACTACTGTGATCGGTGACTATCACGAAATGATATCCCTCGATATATCGTCTAAAGTGCTCGACGGCCCACACGACCGCGAGGCATTCCTCTTCCGTTACCGTGTAGTTTCGTTCGGCTTTATTCATGACACCACTAGCAAACGCGATTACTCGTCCTTCATCGTCTATCGTTTGCGTTAATACCGCGCCGATTCCGTAACTACTCGTATCTGTGTGGAGAGTAAACGGTGCCGAAAAATCTGGACAAGACAACACCGGTGCAGTCGCGAGGGCCCTTTTAAGCGTCTCAAACGCGGATTCCTGAGCCCTCCCCCACTTCTCCTTTAACATTCTTGCTAGCAAGGGTAGTGAGAGGCTCCGCGACTGTTGCGAAATTCTCAATAAATCGTCGATACCAAGATGCCATACCCAAGAATCGTCTTAATTGTCGGATATTTCACGGTGGTGGATACTCGACGGCCTGTGCGACTTTTGAAGGGTCTACACTCAATCCCTTCGCGTTCACGATAAATCCGAGGTACTGTACTTCATTACGACAGAATTTACATTTCTCCGAGTTAATCTTCAAATTCGCGTCATTCAATCTTGTCAAAACCTTTTCTAACCAGATCAAATGTTCCTCAAAAGTCTTCGTCGCGATAATGATATCGTCGAGATACGCGAACGCGTTCCCACCCATCTCCGGACCTATGATTTTATCTGCAAGACGTTGAAAATTTGGCGGGGCTCCCGAGACCCCAAACGGCATCCCGATATAATGGAAGAGTCCCCTTCCTGGCACTACGAACGCGGTATACTCACGACTATCTGGATCTAAAGCCACCTGATGGTAGGCTTGTTTTCGATCGATCGTGGAGATATAATGCGCCGATCGCAACTGATCGAGAATACCCGTCAAGTTTGCTAGAGGATACGCGTCTGTCTTCGCGATCTCGTTCAATTTTCGAAAATCCAAACACATTCGATACTGTCCGTTCGATTTCTTGACCATCACGATGGGATTCGTCCATTCGCTTGAGGATGGCTCTACGACTCCGTCCGCGAGTAACTCCTCAAGTTGGCGATGCATTTCCTGCTCAATTATCGGCGACACGGGATAATTCCGCTAACGAATTGGCGCATGACCCTGCACATCAATCTTGTGCGTCATGATGGTCGTGAATGTTCCCGTTCCCTCGAGCGAAGGAATCATCCTCGCGAGTAGGGAGTCTAGCTGCCTCTGCTGGTCGGTTGTAACCTCGCGAAGTCCTGCGACTTCGTCGATTGCGAGGCCATCCCGTGTTTCCCACGGGATTGTTTCATTTCTCGCGGCCGTCCACCATTGTTCGGTGATACCGTCTAATCCAATTCCGAAAGTTCGGATTGCGTCTATTCCTAAGATCAGTTCGCTCATCAAGTCAGGTATTACTTGACATGAAATTACTTTCGTTTCGTCATGAATTGACATGGGAATCATCGCGTGACCGCCCACGCGTGCTTTCGCCCCGTTGGCCATCGCGACGGTTCTTCCCGGAACTCTGTTAACAGTTATTCCTAAATCTGTTATCCATTCCTTCTTTATCGTTCGAATATAAGACGCCGTTGCACCTGTATCTAGTAGCGCGTGTACAAGTAGCGTGTGTCCAAAACCCTTCTTAGAAACTAAGGCTGCCTTCGAGACTCACGCCGGGTACATACGACAGGGCACCCCTCCTTTGAAAAAGGGTACAGTAAGCCGAACCTTTTTAGTGAAGGCGCGCTCCAGGACTCAAGTGCCTATCCCTGTTGTGAATAATGACCTAAGAGAGGGATATCTGCCGCGCGTTGAAATAACCCAGGGACTGTATATGGGAGACGCACTTGTAACCCAGACAAAAGGCGTTTGCCACGTACTGGTTGTAAACACCCGTGACGAAGACCTGGAGATCTCGGTTGACCCAGTGGAACTCGAGGATTTCGAGTGCCGCAAGGAAAACCCCGACCCATCGACGGATGAAGATCTATCAACAAGTGACGAGGTCCCTTTATCACAGGACCGTGTGGAAAACATCTTAGAGGCCTTACGCCTAGGCGACCACAACGAACTAGAACGTAAACATATCCGTCGCCTCGTAGAGGAATTCCCAGAGCGATTCAAATTACCGGGAGATAAGTTGCCGTGCACGGACCGAGTGTTTCATCGCATTCCAACGACTGACGAGCTCCCGATAAACAGGCGGCAATATCAGTTCCCCGTAGCGTACCGCGACGAGGTTGAGGCACACGTACGGAAGAAATTAGATAACGATGTGATTGCACCCTCTCAGTCCCCCTATAACTCACCAGTATGGATCGTGCCGAAAAAGGCCGACTCGCAAGGCCGCCCTCGCATGCGAATGGTAATCGACTTCCGCAAATTAAACGAAAAGACGATATCGGATGCGTACCCTCTCCCGAACATAACCGACATACTAGATCAACTGGGCGAGCCACAATATTTTTCTACCTTCGACCTTGCAAGCGGATTCCAGCAAATACCCATGGATCCGAAAGACCGCGCGAAGACCGCTTTCTCTACCCCAAATGGACACTATGAATATGTACGAATGCCGGAAGGTCTAAAGAATGCCCCTGCTACCTTCCAACGATTGATGGACAATGTATTGCGGGGTCTCCAGGGCGCGGAATTATTTGTATACTTGGACGACATCGTGGTCTTCGCTCGATCCCCGGAAGAGCATGAGCGAAAGGTAAGGCGCCTCATGGCGCGCCTGGCCGAAGCTAATCTAGTGTTAGAATCGGACAAGTGTGAGTTCCTGAGGAAGGAGGTCGCCTATCTTGGCCATATAGTCGGACGGGATGGGCTCAGGCCCGACCCGAAGAAACTCGTGGCGGTGGAAAAGTTTCCAAGGCCCCTCAACGCCAAGAACGTCCGGCAATTCCTCGGGCTCACCGCCTACTATCGACGGTTCATTCCAGACTTTTCAAAAATTGCAAAACTGCTGTTCGACTTAACCCGGAAGAATCAACGATTCCGTTGGACCAAGAAGGCGCGACGGAGCTTCCGCGCCCTCCGTAAAATTCTTTGTACAGAACCGGTGCTCCAGTATCCCGACTTTGACCGCCCCTTCACCCTGACGACGGACGCCTCTGATATCGCTGTAGGAGCAGTGCTAAGCCAGGAGAAAGATGGGCAGGAATTACCGATCGCCTATTTCTCCAAAATGCATACCCCCGCTGAGGGTAATTATGGGACGACTGAGAAGGAGTGGCAAGCGGTGGTCAAAGCATTGGAGAACTTCCAGCCATATCTGTACGGGTGTAAATTCAAGCTCATCACCGATCACGAGCCTCTCAAGTGGATTGGATCAATGAACGACCCCGGCAAAAGACTTGTCCGATGGAGGTTGAAGATCCGGGAATACGACTACCACTTTGTCTATAAGCCTGGCCGCCTGAACACGAATGCCGATGCTCTATCGCGTAACCCGGCAAGGCTATCGGCTAGCGAAAGTTCTAGCGACGCGAGCTCCGACTTATCGTCCAGCGACACCGACTCGTTGCGAGAGAAACCGTGCTGGGCCCTACAGTACCAGAGAAAAGGAGACGAGGCAGGCCTAGGCTAGGGTCAGCCCCCGTTTCCAGATCTGGACAACCTCGCACCCTGGAAAAGAAGACGTCTAAAACGACCTCGCCCCTGGACGCTAGCGCGATCTTGACGCGAACTCGAGACCGTATCAGGAGTCAACTCGAGGAACGAGAAGGGCAATCAAGCTCCGGATCCTCCGAGGCCCCCATACAACGGTTGCACCGCAGCATGCTCCCTACGCCCTTACTGCCGCCGAAGCGACCTTCGAAGGCTGTCCGGGCTCCAGAGGCTGGATAGAAGGCGACCGAGTCGCTAGACGCGGAGGAGACAGAAACAGCCGACAGGCCAACGTTTGACCTACCTAACGCCCCGGCAGCCAAGCCAACTGACGATGCCGTTATAGTACTGAGCCCTGCAGCCGAAGATTCCGATGAAGACCTATCTGAAAGTGGGTTATTGAGTGACCCAGTGCAATCCGGTCTTGATTCGCTACGGGTCTCATTTGAGAAATTCGATGAATCCCTACGGCAATTGGAGACTCGCTTTCAAAAAGGTGATGCCTCCCTCGTCGAGGAAGAGGAAGACGGTGAAGAACTCCCATCCCTGCTGTCAGAAGGCGATACGATCGGCCTAGAGGCGCAGGAACTATTAAGGGAACTGGACCCATACGACGACCAGGAGGGAGACAAGGAACTTACCCGACGAATAAGCCTATTGGGAGAAAGGGTCCAAGAGGTGACCGAGGACGAGCTATTGAGGCGAACAGGCTTCATTGGCGGACTCCCCGCACCCGCGGTAGCAGAAGCGGAAGAAGATCCTGAGGATGAAAGCGAGGCCGAAGAACAGGCTGACGAGCTCGCCCCCCTGAGAAATGCGGGGGACAAAGAGCATCAATATTTCCAATTAGCTACGCCAATGCCGGGCACCAGACCGACAGCGCGCTCGACACCGTTTCCCCTGCGGCCGCTCCTATCGCACATACCCGAGGAGCCTTTCGTTATCGCGCCGCGATTACCTAAGCGATCAATGACCCCGGGCTCAGCTGACTCTGGCACGGACCCAGCGGTGAAACCACTACCCGACCGGTCTCAGGGACTTCTGCGAAAGCCTGATCTAGATGAAATGTGCGTTATAGATTCTTCCGATTCGTCAGAGAAAAACGCGATCCCGCGAGGAAAGGCTGATAGCTCGCCGATAGCCCCAAACCGCGAACTCCTCAGCAAAGACGGTCCCGCGGTCACCGGCACCCGCGAGTGCCTAACCTACAAGCGCGACAACTACGTTCACTTCATACCAGCGGACAGGGAGTTAACACCCCCCATAGGGAAGTTATTAACCGATTTGGGAATTATTGATATCACCGCTATAAAATCAAAGGGGCTAGGCGACGGCCAGGTTGCTATTACCCCCAATGGCAAAAATAATACCTATAGCGTGGTAATAAAGCAGCGATATTATGATGATACCCTGGCCGAACTCGTCCGGAAGGGCCTCACAAATCTTAAGGAAATCCTGCGTAAGACGCGCGTATCGACAATCCGAATCTCGCGTCCCGGGGACCTGACGGATGACCTGCCCAAGGACTGGCTAGTCTCAACTATGCACCAGATATTTGAAAATTCGGGCATTACTCTGACTATCTGCTATGGTAAAATAACAATACCAACCCCCGAACAACGCCCAGGAATTATCGCTGAGTACCACGAGAGTCTGGTGGGAGGCCATAAAGGCGTCACGAAGACCTACCGGAAAATACGCGAGCGGTTCTATTGGCCCTTGTTAGGTAACGAGGTGCAGGACTTCGTCCGCCGATGCAAGGGGTGCCAAAGGCAGAAACTCGTTCGCGCAAGAACTAATTTTAGACATCTTAAATCAATTGCCACATAGATTTATGATGATATGTACGAGTACTCGATGTACGATGAGATCTCAGTTTTCAT